>LNAC01000456.1:1217201-1351208 GCA_002007465.1 Ailurus styani | reverse complement strand
TGATTCACAGACCTGTACCCCTTGGGAAAAGAATAAAAATAAAATTAAAAAAAATTTTTTTTCTTCTTTCAAAATTACCTCCTTTTCCTTTTCTATCCTGTTAGATGGAAGTGGTACATTGTATTTCTATGTATTTGAGTGATTACCATTAATTTTTAAGTTCTTCTTTTTTATTTAGTAATTTTTTTAGGTAGGCTCCATGCCCAATGGAGCTCAAACACATGACCCTGAGATCAAGAGTCACATGCTTCACCAGCAGCGCCAGCCAGGCACCCCAACCCTTAATTTTTAAACATACATAATTTATACATTTTTTAAACAAAATTACAAAGTATTCAATATTTCATCCTCTTTCTGAGCAGGACATGGACCTTTTCATTTTACCCGTAAATATCTTCTCTTTTCTTATTATTTGCTGTTTCTCATGTCTTAACACAAAAATAGTTTTAAGTCAATAAATTTATCAATAGGTTTGATCAATTTGAGTTCCTATTTTTTTGTAGCCATTACTTGACCTCTTCAATTTTCTTTTTCTAAAGAATAACCTTTATCCTTCATTGAGTGTGTTTATGAGATATAAACCCAGTCTTCTGTAACTGAATATTTATCCTCGTTTTATTCTCATTGTCCTCATTAGCTGGTGTAATATTCTACATTGGTATTATTTTCCACTCATCACACTGAAGATATTATTCCACTATCTTTTGTCATTTGAGTTGCTTATGAAAAGTCTACTGTTGATGTAGTGTCATTCCTTGGAAATAATCTATATCTTCTGGTATCATTTAAGACTTTTTCCCTTTATTTTTGCATACTCTGAAGTTTTCCTACAATGTTTAAAAGCAAGATTTTCTTCATTATCCTGCTTGATACTCAGAAGACACATTTGTTCTGAGAACACATGTATGTCCTTATTCAACTGCAGAAAATTCTGTGCTCTTCAAATTCTTCAAATTTATTTTCAAGTATTGATCATCTACCATTTCCTCCATTCTCTACCTGAAACTCTTATTAGGCATACATATATCTTCTGTCTTGACATCTCTGTCATATATACATACGATATATATTTGTCTATCTGTCTCTTTGCCATTCTGTGCTACATTCCTGGTAAATATCTCAGTACAAGTTTCCAAATCACTTAGTTTAGTCAATTATTTTCATTGTCTAGCATCTCAAAGACTGACTTTTACTTCAGTGATTATATTTTTACTTTCTAAAATATAAAATTGGCTTTTGTATTTGTTTTTGCTTTATCTCTGCCTGTTCCTTCTTTTTTTTTTTTTTAGCAAGTTATCTCTTCATTTACCTCTTAGAGCATCTTTAAACATACTTAGTTTTTAGCAGACTGTTCAATAAAGTTGTTCTCACATTTCAATTGTTGATATGCTGGCTATGTCCCTTAGCATTAATATTTTCATACATTTTGGAGTTTTGGTTTGCTGACTGATTTTCCATGTAGATGGGGTATTTGTTTATGCTTTCTCTCTTTTTCCCTCTCTGTGTCAAGCCATATTATCTAGTAATGTTAAAGATATTTTCACCCAGTTCCCCAGTCTAGAATGAGATTTATAATCACATTTCAGAGTTTATATTCCATGATGCTACTGGGGATAGCACAAATTCAGTATAAAACCAATGATGGTGTGGTATGACTATGCAGCATGGTTACAAGGCTGCATCCCCAAGTTTCTGTCTCCAATAAGCCTTCAGGTTGCTAAACACAGTAGTCCTTGAGAGCAGCCAGCAATAGCTTTATTTTCTGCTTTCTTTGCAAAGTGAAATGGGGCAATAACCAGGTCTTGGCTTTAAGCAATAAGCGTGGCTCCTATTTTATTCTTATTGCTTTTAAGAGCCAAATTCCTAGAAACCTACATTTCCAGACCTGAGCATCATAGGTCCAATCATTCAGTTCCTTTCATTATCTAGTATTTTTGTTTTTTGACCACAGAAATGTTAGCATTGTTTTGAGATTATCAGTAACTTTTTAGTTCTCTTTTTTATATTTTTGTCTATCGTGTGTGAGCAGAGTGGATATGTCAAAGGCAAATTCACTAAACCATTTGGATCAGAGGTTGAAAATTACTTTTATATATAATATATAATATATATAATTAGCTATTGATATATACTCAGAGAGTATATGAGACATATATATGTATAAATATACATATATATACACATATATATATGTATATATATATCTCATATACTCTCTCTGTATATATATCTCATATACAGTATATGAGATATATATATATATATATATCTCATATACTCTCTGATACTCTAGCTTGTCTCTCCAGTGTTGTTCAGGAGAATCATTAACCTTGGTTAAATAAACAAACCCCTGCTGCTACTTACCCTGAAGCATGCTATACAGAAAAAAACTATATGAGAAGCAGCTTGATCATTGCCTACTGTTTTGAGTAATTGTCTTTGTGACTTTTCAGGATGAAGCTGACATTTAAAAAGAACAGTTTTCTCTATTCAAGGCATCTAAATATACAGAATATGTCTCTCCTACTGGCAAACAGGTAGGCCTTACATGAATTTTCAGTTTCAACTACCTTGGAGGATGTCTGACTCCCTCCTTGAAGTATGCCTCCAGGATACTTTGAAATATCCCCTAGACTATATTTTGTGTCATGATATAGCCTACATTCTACATTTTAAATTAAACCAACCCAAGGAGATCTTCCAAATATAATGAAACATGCCAACAAATTATCTAGACATTTTCATATGATGTGGCAATACAAAATTAAATTTATAAAAATAGATCAATAAAAATATGATATGCTAACTTAAAAAAATACTAAATTTAAAACTGCCGGGCGCCTGGGTGGCTCAGTGGGTTAAAGCCTCTGCTTTCGGCTCAGGTCATAATCTCAGCGTCCTGGGATGGAGGCCCGCATCATCGGGCTCTCTGCTCAGCGGGGAGTCTGTTTCCTCCTCTCCCCGTCTCTCTGCCTGCCTCTATGCCTACTTGTAACCTCTCTCTCTGTGTCAAATAAATAAATAAAATCTTAAAAAAAAAATTAAAAAAAATAAAACTGCCAAAAAATTTGTGGTGATTATTGTATAAAATCTAAGATTATTCCTCTCAAATCTAGTCAGGAAAAATTATAGCTACAAATGCATAAGGTTCTGCTTAACAGGCATTCAACAAAAGTTAGTTTAAATGTATTAGTAAGAAAAAGAAATGTGAAGATTTAAGGATCTAAAACTAAAAAATTAAAGTTTAAAACCTAAAAGCTTAAAAAAAATAAAGTGACAAGTCGCAAGTAGCAAAGAATAAAATAAGTATAAGACAGATTAGAAATTAAACAGTGGCAGGGACACCTGGTCAGACAGATGAGCATCCAACTCTTGATTTCAGGTCAGGCCATGATATCAGGGTCACGGGACTGAGCCCTGCTCTAGAACCTGGGCTCTGTACTCAGTGGGGAGTCTGCTTGAGATTCTCTCTCTCCCTCTTCCTCTGCCCCCCAACCCATGTTCTTGCACTCTTTCTCTCTCTAAAATAAATAAATAAGTCTTTAAAAAAATTAAACAGTGGCAAATTTAGTAGTTGGGTTTTGAAAAATAGAAAAATTTAAACAATTAATAAACTAAAATTGAAAAATGTGACTACAATAGTTTTAGGACTAAAAATTTTAGAATAAAGAAATTAAAAGTAGGGAAATTCTCATAACTATATATTCATATAACTTATGACCAAATTAACATTTTGACTGTGTCGCTATCTCTAAACAAAATATGCCAAAACTGATACAATAAGTTTAACAAGTATTTAATAAGCATTTAAATGCTTACTATGTACATGAAGTCTGGGAAAATAAAAAAGAGTTAAGACACAGTTCCTGCCCTCAACAAGTTACCACTTCAATACAGAAGGTGGATAAATGAACAGTTACAGGATTCAGGACACACTATCCAATGTTGCTGGTTTTGCTTTTCAGATTTAAGGAGAAGTTTTTCTCTTTTCTCTTAAGCAATCTACAACTTGAAGCAATTTGATAAAATATACCTTTGGGAATGAAGATGAAATAATTTTTCTCCCTACCTGATCCCTAGAGAATTCAGAAACCAAGTAATCTTATTTTCGTGCAATATAATTATTTGGGAAAATTCAGTAAGAATCTGTTCTCCTGGTATTAGGACATATTTGGAAACTTTAGTTATTTTACCAAGGATTTTACTAAATGTCATACTTTAGAATGATGCATAAAATCCAGTATGACCAGCTTTACAAATCTTTTTTTTTAAAGATTTTATTTATTTATTTGACAGAGAGAGATTACAAGTAGGCAGAGAGGCAGACAGAGAGGAGGAAGCAGGCTCCCCCCTGAGCAGGGAGCCCAATATGGGGCTCAATCCCAGGACCCTGAGATCATGACCTGAGCCGTAGGCAGAGGCTTAAACCCACTGAGCCACCGAGGTGCCCCTAGCTTTACAAATCTAAGGTTGACTATAAGTATTTATTGGGTTTTCCTTGGCTTGGCTTCCTAACCTCTAGAGGCTTTTAAAATTTGAATCTGAGATTCCTTATGAAAAGTTCCAGCAAACAAACTCAAAAACCTATGTGGGCAATCACTATTCTTGCTGCACTTATATAAATAACCCAGATCAATTTTAATGAGACTAGCCTTTGCAAACAAATTAGTCTTACTTTGATTATCTTTAATAGAAATGGTGGTGACTATAGGGAGAAAAATGATGCTTCAGCAAAAAACTATAGCACACCCTTGTGGGTATTAAAATTCTAGTCCTGTTCATTGTCTTTAAGATTTTGTTACCTACTAGGGCACCTGGGTGGCTCAGTCGGTTTAGCACCTGACTTCAGCTCAGGTCATGCTCCCAGGGTCCTGGGATGGAGCCCTGTGTTGGGCTCCCTGCTTGGCCAGGAATCTACTTGTCCCTATCCCTCTGCCCCATGCCCTGCTTGTGCTTGTTCACTTTCTCTCTCAAGTAAATAAAATCTTTTAAAAAAAAAAAAAGGATTTTGTTACCTACTTGTTAACCAGACTGCACCTTGAATCCTTTTAGTTTTCCCTAGTAACTAGCTACAACTCTTCAAATTAAAGTTTCTAATTTTTCCCCACCCTCTGACTTTGAATCACTAAAAACTGAAAGTGTCCTTTTCCCAAAGCCCTGCAAACTGAAGCTGGACAATTTAAATGTAAACTTCAGAGAAATCACCACAACAGCTCATATATGGACAAATTTTGTGCCTTCCTATGTGAGTGACCTCGAAAATTCACTAGACTGGGACGCCTGGATGACTCAGTCGGTTAAGCATCTGTCTTTGGCTCAAGTCATGATCCCAGGGTCGTGGTATTGAGTCCCACTTTGTGCTCCTTGCTCAGCAGGGAGTCTGCTTCTCCCTCTGCCTGCCGCTCTCCCTGCTTATGTGCTCTCTCTCTTGCTAACAAATAAATAAAATCTTTAAAAAGGAAAAAAAAAAGAAAATTCACCAGATCACTTGATGACATTGTCAGAGACATTCAAAGTGTAAATCAGGAAAAAACAAAACAAAGTGTAAACCAGGAAAATCTGTCATAGCTCCAGTGCCTTGTCCTTATTTCATCTGAGGATGCTTCAAGTCCAACATCTAGAAAATCTTAACTGACTCTTTTCTGGGCTAAAAACTGGTTCCAACCATTAACTGTTATTTTTCTTTTGTTTCCCTAGACATACTCAGGACAGAGACAGGCTCAATGGGTTATGGGACAGTCTACCAACTCAGTTTCTGGAATGATATTTCTTGAAGTTTCAGATGGGGGAATGACAGGGTTCAGGACATGCTACCCCCAAATATAATACCTTAGCATATTAAATATTTTAAGCTGAAGGACTTTCTGACCTTTCCCTGAAGCAGGTCATAAAACCCTCATGTGAAAGGTACCCTCCCTGAACCTAGAGGGAAAGAACATTTTTATATCCAAGACAGAGCAACACCAAGAAGAATCTGAAGAGGCCTTGCTACATTCCCCCCAGCTTATTACACTTACCTCATACCCTTTGTCTTATCACATCTTTCCACAACTTTCCACTTTTCATCTGACCCAGCATAAAAACACCCAGGTTTAACCATTTCTCAGTTCTTAATTTTCTTATGAAGTGTCCTGCATCATTAAAATTTACATTAAATAAATCTGTACGCTTTCCTCTTGTTAATCTTTGTCAATTTAAATTTCAGACCTGATCAGAGACCCTAAGAAGTTCAAGGAAAACTTCCTCCCCTACAACAGCTTATTACAGAATAGTGTGGCATATACACTAATTAAAGTATGTTCAACAGATTGAAAAAATATGAGAAAGGAATAATTGACATGGTCAAGATTAGTAACAATATGAAGAAGGACTTTACTAAACAGGTGACAGCAGAGCATGCTTTAACATATGATTAGGAACTTCTAGAAATAGAACAAGAAAAGGAAATATTAAAGAATTTTTCCAAAACTTCAAAAGTAGAGAAGGTGGTGTGATACAGTGGAAAAGCACTGAGACTGAAGATAAGGGACCTAGATTATAGTCCTGGTTGTTCCACTATTTACCTTAAGCAAATTAAACTTTCTAGACCTAATTTTTCTTTACTGGGAAATGAGGGACTCACATTAGAGAAGAGTCGCAAACTATAATGTAAATATAAATAAGGTCTAGGGTAGGGCCTGAAATCTAACAATCACAGGTGATATGGATGCTGCTAGTCACTGATCTATACTTTGTGTAGTAGGGGATTAGGTCATCTCTATAGGTTCCTTGTATCTTAAAAGTTTATTTCAAATAATTCTTCTATTATTTTGAAATTTTTTAGGCAAATATGATTTTGAGAAGGATAAAACCAAACAAGAAAGTTGTAAGGTAAAAAAAAAGAAGAGGAAGAAGAAGAAGAAGAAGAAAGAAAGAAAACTATGTGAGTCACCTCGAAAATTCACCAGGTTATAAGGCAAAACTACACTTAAAAAATAATTTCCCTTTATGACTAAATAATATTTACTCTCTGAAAAATAAATATTTAATAAGATCGCTTTCACAATTAACATGATACTATATCTTTCAAAATCCTTATACAAAGAATTTATTGGACATATGAATAAGCAATTTAAAGGTGCAAGAAATAAGAAATACCAAAAAGTAAGTTATAATCTACATAATAGTGATGTACAATTTGAAAATACAATGAAAAACAGTCCCATTTTTAAATAATGAGGAAAAACAGTTAAATATTTGGACGTCAACTTAACTTGGAAAGTCAGATATTTATTCAAAGAAAAGCATAAGACTACAATAAAGCATGAATAAATGGAGCCTTAGATGTAAAGACCAAAGATAGTAAATAATTTAATACTACCCAACTTAATATACACGAAGGTTTCTTTTTTATGTTTTTTGTTTTTTGTTTTTTATTTTTTCAGAGAGGGAGAGAGGTGGGAGAGGTAGAGGGAGAGAGAAAATCCCAAGCAGACTTCCATGCCCAGCACGAAGCCCCTAGCCATAGCTAGATTTCACAATCCCAAGATCATGACCTGAGCCAAAAACAAGAGTCAGATGATTAAGTGACTAAGCCACCTGGGGACCTCTACAGTAAGGTTACCAAGGACTATTCAGTGAAATTATTCTGGAAGAACAGAGAAAAAAATTAGTTTTTTTTTAAGTTTCGAAGTTCAAATTATTATAAAGTTTTCAAATCTATTTGTGATATCCTGATTTATGCTAAGAAATATATATTTGGTCTTTAGCCCTTTTCTGGCAGAGAGCTCTTAAAACATTTGGAATTTTCTAAATGAGGAGAGCCAAAGTCCACCTTGTCTCCTCATACCTTCTAATACATCTCTTCTGTCTGGCTATTCCAGAGTTCTATCCTTTCATAATAAACCTGTAATCTAGGAAATAAAATGTTTCTCTGAGTTCTGTGAGCCACTTTAGCAAGTTAATCGAACTTAAGGAAGGGGTTGTTGGAACCTCAGATATACCATCAGTTGGTCAGAAGCACAGACAACAACCTGGGCTGAGTAGAGCACATTTATGCCCAAATAAAGAAGAGATGATTAAAAGAAATGAAGGTTCTCATAAAAGTCAAGATGGATATACTTGAATATATACAAATAAAAACCTAATGTATAAAATTCAGCTAAGGTGCAGGATATAAGATCAACAAACAAAAATCAGCCATAACTGGAGAAATGTGAAGAAAGGGGAACCTTTGTGCAGTGTTGGTAGAAATGTAAATTGGTACAGCCACCATGGAAAACAGTATGAAAGTTCCTCAAAAAATTAAAACTAGAACTATCATATATGATCCAGCGATTTCACTTTGGGTATTTACCTAAAGAAAATGAAAACACTAATTCAAAAAGATATATGCACCCCCATGTTCACTGCAGCATTAGTTATAATACTCAAGAGATGGCGGGGTGCCTGGGTGGCTTGGTGCATTAGTGTCCAACTCTTGATTTCAGCTCAAGTCATGATCTCAGGGTTGTGAGATTGATCCCTATGTTGGGGTCTGTGCTCAGTGCAGAATCTGCTTGTCCCTCTCTTCCCCACACCCCTGCTCATGCGCTCTCTCTCCAATAAAATCTTTTTTTAAAAAAAGAGATGGAAACAATCTAAGGGTCCATCAATGGATAAATGGATAAAGAAGTTGTGGGGTGTGTGTGTGTGTGTGTTTGTGTGTGTGTGTGTATCCATCCAATGTAATATTATTCAGCCATAAAAAAAAGAAGAAACGTTTGCCATTTGGGACAATATGGATGGAACCCGAGGGCATTATATTAAGTGAAATAAGTCAGACAGAGAAAGATAAATACCATATGATTTCTCTTATAAATTTAAAAAAAAATAAAAACCCCAAGCTTATAGATACAGTGGGTGGACTGGAAGTTGCCAAAGGAGGAGGAAGGGATGGGAAAAATGGGTAAAGGAGAGCAAAACGTAAAAATAAAACAAAACAAAACAAAACAAAAGCAATTGGTGGAAAATAGGAATAGAAATTTTGAATCATATTCAAAGTATATTATATATAATATATAAAATTCAAAGTATATTACATATAATATATAAAAAAATTTAATAATAGCATAGCTATTATCGCTACAATAAAAATAAAATACCAAATTCTAAATTTTTAAGATGAAACCAAATGAATTTTTAGAAATCTGCATAAAAATTAAAACCTCAAAAGCCAAGAAAAAAAGTCATATTTCTGTGCATTATCAATGAATAATTTGAAAAGGAAGTTAAGAATTAAATTTACAATAACATCAAAAAGAATAAAATGCTTAAGAATAAATTTAATCAAGGAGGCACAAGGCTTGTACACTGAAAACTATAAAATATTGCTGAAAGAAATTAAAGATACTCTGAATAAATGGAAAGACACCCATTTTCATGTACTGGAAACCTACTATTGTTCAGATGACAATATTCCTTAATGTAATCTACAGATTCAACAATTGCCTTGGAGCACCTGGCTGGCTCAATCAGTAGAGCATGTGACTCAGGTTCATGAGTTCAAGTCCCACATTGGGTATAGAGCTTACTTAATTAAAGAAAAAAATGCCAACTGCCTTTGTAGTAGTAGTAGACAAGCAGATCCTAAGAGTCATATGGAATTGTAAGAGATCCCAAATCATCAAAATAATTTTATAAAGAACAAAGTTGGAAGACTCATACTTCCTGATTTCAAAACTTACCACAAAGTTACAAAACAGTGTGGTAGTGGCATCTGGGGAACAGAATTGAGAGTCCAGAATAAACCCATACAATTAATTTTCAACAAGGATGCCACAACTGTTCAATGGAGAAAGAAAAGTCTCTTCAGCAAATAGTATGAGACAACTAATACCCGCATACAGAAGAATGAAGGTGGATCCTTACGTGGTATATAAAACTTAGATTAAAAATAATATAAGAAACAGATCAAAACCTGTATACAAAGGGCAAAAGTATAAAGCTTTTAGAAGAAAACACGGGGGAAATCTTCATAAGCTTTGATTAGGTAAAGGTTTCTCAGATATGACACCAAAAGCATGAACAACAAAACAAGGGATAAATTGGACTTCATCAAAATTAAAAACTTTATGCATCAAAGGACACTACTGAAGAGTGAAAGACCACCCACTAGATGGGCAAAAATAATTGTAAATCATGTATCTGATGAGGGTCCAGTACCCAGAATACAGAAAAGAATGCTCAAGGGGCTCCTGGGTGTCTCAGTCGTTGGACATCTGCCTTCGGCTCAGGTCATGATCCCGGGGTCCTGGAAATGAGCCCCGCGTCGGGTTCCCTGCTCAGCGGGAAGCCTGCTTCTCCCTCTCCCACCTCCCCTGCTTGTGTTCCTTTACTTGCTGTCTCTGTCCAATAAATAAATTTTAAAAATCTTTTAAAAATAAAAAATAAAAAAATAAAAGAATGCTCAAAACTCAACAACAAAGACAAACAACCCAATTTAAAAATGGGCAAAGGACTTGAATAGACATTTTTCCAAAAAGATTTATACAAATGACCAATAAGTACATGAAAAGATACTCAATTTCCTTAGTCATTAGGGATATGCAAATGAAAATCACAATGAGGGGCACTTGTCTGGCTCAGACAGTGAAGCATTCGACTCTTGATCTCGGTGTTAAGTTTGAGCCCCACATTGGATGTAGAGATTACTTAAAAATAAAATCTTAAAAAAAAGAAAAGAAAAGAAAATCACAATGAGATACCATTCCACACCCACTAGGTGAAAAATAAAACAAAAAACCCCAGAAAGTACTAAGTGTTGGCAGGGATGTGGGAAAAATAACTGTCTTACATTGCTGGTAGGACGGTAAAATGGGACAGCCACTGTGAAAAATAGTCTGTCAGTTCCTTTATAAAGCTAAACATAGAATTACCATATAGCCCAGCCATTCCATATCTATGTATACATTTGTAAGAATCAAAAACAAGTGTTCAACAAAAACTTAAAAATGAATGTTCATATAGCACTATTCAAAATAGCCCAAAATGGAAACAATTCCAATTCAGATAAATGGATAAACAAAAGGTATTCATACAACTGAACATAATTTAGCCATAAAAAAAAAAAATAAAGTGCTGATACATGCTGTAACAGGCTGAACCCTGAAAACATCATGGTAAGTAGCTAGACACAAAAAGTCACATATTGTGATTCCATTTATATAAAAGATTCAGAATAGGTGAATCTATCAAGTCAGAAAGCAGATTAGTCTTTGCCAGGGACTGTGAGTAGGAGAGAACTGGGAGTGACTGCTTAATGGATATGGGTTTTCTTTCGGGGTGATGAAAATGTTCTAGAATTAGATAGTTGTGATGATCACCCAACATTATGAATGTACTAAATGCTACAAAATGTACATTTCAGTAAATTTTACGTGCATTTTGCCACAGTTTAAAAATTATTTTTAATTTAAAAAATTGTCTCATGATAAAATATAAAGTCATATCAGAAAAGGCAATAGAAGAGTAAAACTGATAAAGGTAATTTATAAAAGGTTAATATCTGAATTATATATAAAGATTTGACATAAAGATATAGGATCAATATCCAAAGTTATCAGGATAAGTAGTCAAAACTGATGCACAGATCATATACCAAGAAATAATTACAGTAAAAACCCTCACATAAAAATGAGAGGCTACCAGAAAGTAAATGCTTATTAAAACATCTTTAAGGAATCATTATATTCTAAATCTCTTATAAAAGAGTTAAAAGCAAATGTGGCCAGGCCACAGGGAAAGAAGTTTAAAATCTCCAGTGACATTGTGAAACTGTTCTAGAGAACAATCTGACAATATGTAACTGGAGCTATAAAGAAGCTTGTCAGGTACTTTGACCTAGAAATTTCAGTTTGAGGACTACTTTTAAAGGAACACACTCAAAGTAGGAGAAGCAGGAAATAATCTGAAGATAAGATATTCATAGCCATGACAACTAACATGAGAAAATACGAACTAATATAAATAATCAATAAAAGAGTTGAGCTAAATGAACTTTTATTATTGCTGAAGCACAATGGAATATATGCATGTCTATATATGTGTGTATATGTATATATCTATTTAATATGACAACTGTGTAACTATTTGATAGGTTAAATTGTATGTAAAGATAATGCTAATGTAAATCACAAAACAGTGTTCCCACTGATTTCAACTCTATATATACCATAAAAAGAATTTGGAGTAAGACTTTAAAACTCAACAGGCTCTTTTTTAAATAAGTTGTAGAGAATAATAATTTCCTGGCAATTATTTTCCAATCACATTCTTTACCCCAAGATCAGTAAAAATAAATACAGATGTGGGAACAATAAAAAGTTTTTCAGGATAAACTGTAAGTTTAGAAGAAAGTCTTAAATGAATTAAGATATTGAATTAAGGTATTTTGTTTTACGCTTACTACCTCTTTCTGTTGAGATAAAAGTTTTCGGGCCAATTCCTCAACAAGACTTAGAGGAAAATATTTTACAGTATTTTTTTTTTTAAAGATTGACTTATTTCAGAAGGAGAGAGAGAGAAGCAGACACCTGCAGGGCTGCCTCGATCCCATGACCCTGAGACCATGATCCAAGCAGAAATCAATAGTCGGACACTTAACCAACTGAGCCTCTCAAGCACCCCTCATTGTATTTAAATATCAGGGGAACCTGGCTGGCTCCCTCAGAAAACCATGGAACTCTTGATTTCGGGGTTGTGAGCTGGAGACCTAGGCTGGGTGTAGAGATTACTAACAAATAAAGTCTTTAAAAAAAAAAAGTTAGCCACATTTGTTTAATAAAAATTCAGGGTGCCTGGGTGGCTCAGTCAGTTAAGCATCAGTCTTTGGCTCAGGTCATGATTCCAGGGTCCTGGGATGGAGTCCTGCATTGGGCTCCCTGCTCAGCGGGGAGTCTCCTTCTTCCTCTGCCCCTCCCCCTGACTCTTTTTCTCTCTCTCTCTCTTTCTCACACGTGCCCAAAAACAAAATAAATGAATCTTTTTAAAAAAATGTTTTTCAGATGATACTTCTTTCAGTCAACATACATGGATACACTTTAAAATATCAAGGAAGGAGAAAGTGAGTTAAACGTATGCAAAATACAACACCCAGTGCTCATAATAAATAAACAAACAAATAATCAAAATAAACTATCACTAGAAAAAGAAACAAAGATTGAGAAAAAAGTATGCAAAATATATATTCATACAGATGAAAAAATATGAACAACTGTCAAAAGACTGTCAAAAAGACAGCATAAAAATATGCTGAATAGATTTAAAAATGTAATGTTGTGCAGTCCTCACCGTACAAGACACTGGTGCACAAGTAACTGCCTAAACACTGCTCTGAACAGTTGTTGCCGTAGAAGCCATCATAAAAACCCAACAAAGGCAAACTGCAGCTTTTAGACATTCTGTCTGTTCAGAAGTTGAAGGGAAAAAGCCTTCTAAAACAAAAGTAATGAAAAGTATAGTTTAAGGGAACTGACCTAAGAGCTAAGTCCTGTCCAAATTCTACTACCAGAACTTCTCATACTTCCTAAGAACCTACCAATTAGAAAGTTACGCAGATTAACAGCTATTGTCCACTTATCAAAGCTGATACCCCTGAAACAATTAAGCAGTGATAATTGATTACATGGTACGACGGATTTGTTCAATTTCTTTCACTTCTCTCCTAACACTTACATGAAGCAAATTGCAACTAGAGGGAACAGAAAAGGAAGCAGCATTGAGCCTTCTACTATGGCAGTCTCCCCAGATCTGTATATATCCCAGAATCCATTTATCGAAACTACTTATCTTCTCCTAAGCAAAGTTTTCATTCATTAGCTTAACAAAACATACCTTTTTTCACTTCTCCAAAAAATTTTATAGTCATAAGAACTAATACCACTTTAAAAAATCAACTCACCTGAAGTTTATTATTTAATAATGGGAACATGAGCTTTTTAAAGTCTTCTTTAAAATATGTCTATCCATTTAAAACCTGCTTTCCTTTTAATTTTACCACCATTGTATCTTCTCTCTAATGCATTTAACGTCACATTCATTAGAGATTATAATAATGAAGACCTTAACTGAGCCTTGTAAACATATTATATTTAAATCTTTTCAGCATAACATTCATCAACTGATTCTTACTTTGCTTCAACTTATGGAAATCACCGACTCTATCCTTGGTAGCCTGCTTTAGTACATCTGCTTGAATTCTGGGTACACTCTCCAAGTTCGGGCCTGGAATTAAACGCTGAAGAGGATTGGAAGGGTTCTGTTTTGAAGTTCCAGGATTTCCATTGTGATGTCCATGAGAATCTATAGCATAAAAACATCAAACCAAAGTCATATTTCGCAGAGGAATTTCACAAGACCTGCTTTAGAAAAGGTAAGACACACTGTTGTTTGATATTGAGTACTCAGGTAGCTTTTTTTTTTTTGGCTTTATTCTAATTTCTTTAATCAAATCTTACAGCCAAAGTGATTTTAGCTGTGTGAACTTTACTAGTCATATCTAGGTAAGTATCTCTACTGATTTTATAAACCTATCCAACAGAGATATATAGTAGAAACCCAAAGATTTAAATGGCATCAAGACCTGTATCTTTGGGGGCGCCTGGGTGGCTCAGTTGGTTAAGGGGTTGCCTTTGGCTCAGGTCATGATCCCAGGGTCCTGGGATCAAGCCCCACATCGGTCTCCCTGCTTAACAGAAAGCCTGCTTCTCCCTTTCCCACTCCCCCTGCTTGTGTTCCCTCTCTCACTGTCTCTCTCTGTCAAATAAATAAATAAAAACTTTTAAAAAAATAAAAAAAAAAAGAAAAGACCTGTATCATCTTCTCCCTTCAAACTCTGTATTGCTGTCAGAAATCTCTGGTCTCTATGTCATTTTCTTTTTTTTTTTTCTTAAAGCTTTTATTTATATTATTTGTTAGGGAGTGGGGGGAGGGAGAGAGAGTGCATGCACAAACAGGGAGCAGAAGGCAGAGGGAGAGAGAGAAGCAGGTTCTCCACTGAGCAAGGAGCCCAATGTGGTACTTGATCCCAGGACTCTGGGATCATGACTAGAGCTAAAGGCAGATGCTTAACCAACTGAGCCACCCAGGCATCCCATCTCTAAGTCATTTTCATCTACACAGTGACTCACAACTGTTAACTTTTTTTCAGTTTATTTATTTTTAAGTAATCTTCACACCCAATGTGGGGCTGAAACTCAGAAGCCCAAGATCAAGACTCATAGACTCTACTGACTGAGTGAGCCAGGCGCCACATGTTAAATCTTGATTATTTCTCTCTCTCTTTTAAAGATTTAAAAAAAAATTTTTTTAAGATTTTATTTATTTGACAGAGAGAAAGAGAGAGAGAGACCACAAGCAGAGGGAGCAGCAGGCAGAGGAAGAAGGAGAAGCAGGCTCCACTCTGAGCAGGGAGTCCAATGTGGGACTTGATCCCAGGACCCTGGAATCATGACCTGAGCCGAAGGCAGACATTTAACTGACTGTACCACTCAGGCGCCCCATAAAGATTTTATCTTTTTAAGTAATCTTTACACCCAAAGTGGGGCTCAAACTCACACCCCAGAGATCAAGAGTCGCAGGCTCTACCGACTAAGCCTGCCAGGCCCCCATGTTAACTCTTGATTCTTTCTTATTGGTAACTCCTGGATAAAACTTTCCTCTCCCCCATGCCCCTTTTTTCCTCATCAAAGCCTTGATTTAGATCCTTACTATAATTAATTTTATTTTATTATTTTTTTAAAGATTTTATTTATTTATTTGACACAGAGAGAGAGAGAGAGATCAGATTACAAGTAGGCAGAGAGGCAGGCAGAGAGAGAGGAGGAAGCAGACTCCCTGCCGAACAGGGAGCCCGATGCGGGCCTCGATCCCAGGACCCTGAGATCATGACCTGAGCCGAAGGCAGAGGCTTTTAACCCACTGAGCCACCCAGGCGCCCACTATAATTAATTTTAATCGTACCAATTCTCATTTTAGGGGAACATTTCTACGAAATCAAATACATATTCAGTAGAAAACAGACAGATACATTTATGAGTAGGGAGCTGAATACAGATGGATGCAGTAGTTAATAGAAGGACTCTGTGAGATAAATTTCAACACATTTTGAAAAGGGTAAATACATACAGACTGGCAGAGATGAAAGGGAATATAGTCCAGAGAGGCAGAACAAACAATTCTTCTGCTCTTCAGAACACTTTAGACGAAGTTCATTTTTAAATGTTTATTTCTCTCTGAGCTTTGATCAATCATTGGGAAATATATAACATTAACTAGAAGAATGAATGCTACTTCACCATGCTACTAAATGACATGTTTTATTCACTATCTAACAACATTTGACCAGTAAACTGGTTTTCAAATGGAATTTTAAGAATAAGACTTCATACCTGGAACCATATTTGGGGAGAGAGGTTGTCCAGTTGGAATATGGGAGATTGCTTGATGACTTTCATATTGAGAAACGGAAATAGAGGGTTTCCTTAGAGCTAAAAGAAAAAAGAGACCCATATTATTCCTGTCGATATGATTTCCAAAAACCAACCACCATTAATCTATTTGTACTACACTAATCCTATGATGCTTATTTTAATTTTGTAATCTTTATAGTTGATATATTAACTAATTAACTTATGGTTACTAAGTGATACATTGTACTTTCATCCATCACAGATTTTGGTGACCAATAAATCTGACCAGGATATAAAATAGAGGGAACTCTATGTTGTAGACACCACTATATCCCCACCACCCAGAATAAATGGCACGTAACCAAAGCTCAACTAAGATCTGATGAATGAAAAAGATAAATGAATCTCTTCAGATACAGGAAGATTTTTTTCTATTGATAGTATAAATAAAAACTGACATTTACAGATTAGGTGAAGCAATGAGAATATGCTACTCTAAGTTGCTCAGATTTTAAGTAAAAACTAAATATGACTGATGGAACAAGCTGCATTTCATTTTTGAAGAGGGAAAATTTATATTTTGTACAAAGAGCTTCACTAAGAGAGATGTACACACTTCTAATGGGGACTTTATCCTCCTTTAAGAAATGAAGGCAACAGTGAAAGATAATTTTCCACTCACTATCACTAATGCTACAGTTTCCTTGGGCAGCTTAACAAGACAAAAAAGCAGAGACCAAAGAAGCAAACTAGAGAGAAGGGAAACAGATAAGAAGAAAAAATAGCCCATTTGTAGGATATGATTAGTGGCACATTTTATTCTCCTAAAACTTTGGTGGCAGAGACAATGTATTCTTATTTCATCAGAGGAAGATCAGCCTTCCTTATAGTTAGGGGCTATATGGCTAGGTTCTGACTCTGAGGATGTAAGTGAAATTGCATGTGCAGCTTCTAGGTATGGCAACAAAATCTGTGCGAATCACCTACAATCTCTTCCTGCTCTGCCGCAACTTAGGATGCTACATGTGAAGATGAATGGTATCAAATAATGAAAAAGATGCTACTTGGAGGACAGCTAGAAAAGAATCAACCAACCTACGTCAGACTGTAAAATAAACAATAAATAAATCTTTCTTTTTTAAGCCACTGCAATTGGGGGTTGTTTGCTAATATAACACAGTCTGGTCAATTCTTTCTTTCTTCCTCTCTTTTTTGGGGGGAAGGGGTAAAATGAGAGGAAGAGAGACTCTTAAACATGCTCAGCACAGAGCCGGACACACGGCTCAATCTCGTGACTTAGGACAAGAAAGAAGCTTCCCCAGGAGTCAGAATGGTTACAGTCAGTGACACCAGAACAGATGAAGACCTAGAAAACAACTAGTGGGCTTAAAGATAAGTGAAAGTGCTAATCTTACTCTCCAATTGCTACAGGGTTCTTCATACTTTTTTTCTGTACACATGTAAATATCTAATGTTTATTCCACAAAAATGAGATATTATACTTGCTCTCTTGTAACCTTTTCTCATTAAAAAATCATAAGTATATCTGTATGTTAATACAGTTGAACATTATCATGTTTAACAACTACATATCATACTTTATGGGTATAACAAATTTAATGAATTAAGCCTCTCCTTAACACTTACATAACCTTCAATTTGTCATTATAAACAATTTTGTACTATGCATTTTACACCTACATGATAGTGTAAATTCTCAGGGAAGCAGTAGGGCAAGAGCAATATGTACTTCTTAAATTAAGAGAAACTAAATAATAAATGTGAACTTGAAGTCAATAAAAGTACGGGGGGAAAAAATCAGACACTAAAGACTGCAAACAACAATTTATATTAAAGCATTTCTAACTTTCTATATATTTTACCCTGGTCCTCTCCATTGATGACTATTGAGAGCCAGGGGAAAGTATACAAATCAACAGATAATAGCATGCTGCTATCAGATAATATTAATAACTAGGCTACTAAAATATGTATCATTGATAAAGCCATTATTAAGGAAAAGTACCAAAGATAGAGTGACAAAGCCTAGTTATGATAGAGACAAAACACAGTACACAAAATTGTAGCACATAGCTTTAACCCTACTACTCAGGTTCTGGGTTTTATATTTTTTATAAAGGAGAGCTATCAGTATGGAAATTCAATCATTCAACAGTATCTATTGTCTATTATATGCTAGGTACTGTTATAAAAAGCTGGAGATTCAACAGTGAACAAAACAGACCAAGTTACTGAGCCCATGAAGCTTACATTCTTACTGGGTAGGTAATAAGTAAACAAGAGTATGTATAAAACATAAATGTCAGAGTGAAAAGTGTTATGTATAAAGTAAAACAGGGAGATATGATAGAGAGTGGTGGGAGATTCTACTTTAGATAGTTTGGTCAGGGAAGGCATTTTCAAGGAAGAGACACTGAGCAGAGTGAATTAAACATGGAAGGAAAACATTCAGGCAAAGACCATCAAGTACACACAAAGGCCTTGAGACAGGAGCATGTATAGCATATCTGAAGAACTGAGAAGAAAGGAGTGAGGGGAAAGTGTTAGAAATGAGGTCAGAGAAGAAAGAAGGATCTATATTAGAGACATAACAGCTAAAACGTTAGGAATAATTGATTAGGGAGCTTGGGGGCTGATGGCTGGGACTACATTTGGCAATTCCAAAGAAGGCAATAATGTACTAATAATACATTTTCTGATTGCTTAGTATAAAGCAGGCACTAATCTCATGTCACCCTTAAATCTACGTTAGATAAATATGCCTTTCACAGATAGGGAAACTGAAACTCATGACAGAAGAGATGAGATATCATTTCACTTGACTTAAAAATTCAAAGTAGTCATTTCTGAAGAAACTGGCTGACATCTTATAAAAGAGGATAGAAGGTTTAGGGTTAATGCTCCTTCAGTTGTCTATTAGCCCTCAGTTGCAGTCCCTACTCCGAGAGCCAAAAGAGAACTGTCTGCATTTCCTTTTTCCAATGATAGGGCTACAACCTTAAAAATGTTCAAACCTTCCAGTTTCTGTCTTACAGAGCAACACAATCCAGTGATTATTGGTATGGAGAAGTTACATGGCACTAATAAGCAAAAGTCCTCAACTCTGGGAGCACTGCATTATTACAGATACCACCCTCGACATATCAAATATTGGGGTGGTATACCTAGGTATCCATATTCATTAAAAGCTCCAAAAGTGGTTCTTGTTGTGTAGCCAAAATAATAAAAGAATAAAAAGCATGAGCTTTGGAATCAGACCAGGGCTTAAACCATGACTCTGTAATTTATTAACTGTATGATTTTGGGTTAGTGACTTCTCAAAGCCCTAGTCTTCATCTGAAAAACAGAGATAATGCCATTTACCCTGCATCATCGATTTGGAGGCCAAGTAAGAATATTAGCTAAAGAATTATGATACAAGCCTAGAAAATAGTAGGTGTTCAATATATACTGAAGTTGTCAAAGTTAAGTATTAATCCTTAAATGAAAAAAGAATCAAAGATTCACACTGAAAAAACAAAAACATTTAAATGTAAAACTACTGGCCCTAACCAATGTATTGAGCTTCCTGAATACATAGCCTGCTCACACTCAGATGAGTCCTGATGAATGTTTACTTACAGTAATGTTTTGGGAAGTTATGAAACTCTAATTGGTAAGTGCCCATAAAAATATTAATCACCTTGAAGCATGAACATTAAATATAAAACAATGATATAACATTTTAATGTTACTTTGTTCTGCATACACAGATATAACATGCTTGTAAACTGCTCAAATATAAGCCAGTGGAATCATCTCTACCCTCTGAACAATACAGGTACATGTCTGAAGAGACTATTAAGATGATGTTCTCATATGGCTCCTAAGACCTGGCCTGTGAACTTCAGGTCCTTCAAATTTGGAGATCCATTTATATAATTTCAAAAGAACAACACAAATTTCCACTGCTAGCCATGACATAGAAGCCAGTATTGGACTTATACTTTCACACCTCAAACTTTTAAAAATATGGACAAAAATATATAAGACAACTGTGTTTAGGCACCAGACAACCAGCAGCACAAGACTAACTCTTGGAAAGAAGGGGTATACATGAAATGGGAAGTCTCAGTGAGCAGAGGAGACAGAGATCAACAGAGTTTGGGCTGCTAAGATGGCTGGAATTTGTAAGACAGAATACTACAGAGAAAGAAGCTGTGTGGGGTGAAATGGAGGAGAGAGATCTGCATAGATATTCCTCTTAGGTCTTTGGTTGAGGCCTCAGCTAATATACACACAGGGTAAGACTCTAGAGGGGCGAACAGAAAGCACTTGCTGCTGCAGGGCTGAGAGCTGAAAAGAAACAGGTCATAAAGCACTTGAAAACAATGCATCTTTGGCCCAGTCACAATAAAGAATCTTCACTGAGCATCCTGGGCATTCAGATGAAATGCTACAAGGCCTAGTTTAAAAGTAGGGATCATACCCTACAGTTAAGGGCCATGCCTTTAGATGAAGATCAAAATCAAAACTGACCTGTCCTGACAGCATAAAATCAAGTCTGACAGAATCAAGAGCATTCACCAATAATTTAACTGTCTGCCAGAGTAAAACTCAGCACCCTTTAAAAGACCACAAAACCCATACTTCTATACTATAGCATACTATACTATGCTTCTATACTATAGCACACAATAAAATTACTAGACATAGAAAGAAGCAGGAAATATGATCCATAATCAAGGAAAAAGGCAATGAATAGAAACAGACTCAAAGATGACCCACTTGCTGAAACTATAGACAAGGACCTCTAAACAATTGTTTTACACACACACATACACACAAACACATACACATTTAAAGGAAAAGATGGAGGCATCCAGTAGGGAAACGGAAACTAAAAAAAGAACCAAATAATAGAAATTCTAGAACTCAAACCACATCTGAAATGAAAAATACACTGGATGGGCTTTGAACAGCAGACTAAACACCATAGAAAAAGGGGTCAATGAATGTGAAGACAGATCAAAGACATTAAACAAATAGAAAAAGTATTGCCAAAAAACTGAATAGAACTTCAGTGACCTGTGGGATAACATAAAGCAGTATGAAATGAATGTATCTTGAGTTCCAGAAGGAGAAAAAAGAGAACAAGGCAGAAAAAAATTTGAATATTATCTGAATTTGAATGAAGACTGACAATTTCCCAAATTGGTGAAAAACACCAACCCACATATTGAAGGACCTCAGGGAATCTCAAGGGGGACAAATACAAGAAAATCAGGAGGGTGCCTGGGTGGCTCAGTGGGTTAAAGCCTCTGCTTTCGGCTCAGGTCATGATCTCAGGGTCCTGGGATCGAGGCCCACATCGGGCTCCCTGCTCAGCAGGGAGCCTGCTTCCCCCTCTCTCTCTCTGCCTGCCTCTCTGCCTCCTTGTGATCTCTCTCCCTCTGTGAAATAAATAAATAAAATCTTAAAAAAAAAAAAAGAAAATCAGGAGACCATTGCAAGGTATATTTTAGTGAAACTAATGAAAATCAAAGCTATAGAGAAAATCTTAAAAGCAGTTACAAAAAAAGAAGAAAAGAAAAGCACACTACCAGTACCTGAATGGCTCAGTTAGTAGAGCACACAATGCTTGATCTCAGGGTGTGTGAGTTCAAGCTGCACATTGGGCATAGAGCTTACTTAAAAAAAAAAAAACTAATACAAGGACACAACAAAAAGAATGATGGCTAGCTCAGAATCAATGGAGTCTATAAAACAGTGGAATTGCATTTTTTAAGTGATAAAAGAAAAAAAATCAACTTGAATTTCTTTCTTTTTTTTTTTTTAAGATTTTATTTATTTATTTGTCAGAGAGAAAGAGCACAAGCAGGGGGAGATGCAAGCAGAGGGAGAAGCAGGCTCCCCACTGAGAAAGAAAGCCCCACACAGGACTCAATCACAGGAGTTTGTATCATGACCTGAGCCGAAGGGAGACACTTAACCACCGAGCCAGCCACCGAGGGGTCCCTTGAATTTCTATATTCATTAAAAGTATACCTCAAAAATGAGTATGAAATAAAAATGTTTTCAGAGAAACAAAAGTTGAAAAAATGTGTTGTCAGAAGACCCGCATTTCAAGAAATGTTAAAAGAAGTTCTCCTGGCTGAAGGGAAAATAATAATCAAGATAGAGATCAGATTCCAGGGGCACCTGGGTGGCTCAGTTAGTTAAGCATCTCACTCTTGCTTTTGGCTCAGGTCATGATCTCGGGGCTGTGACATCAAGCCATGAGAGGGGCTTCACACCCAGCAGGGAGTCTGCTTGAGATTTTTTCCCTCTCCTTCTACCCCTCCCCTTGCTCTTTCTCTCTCTCTCTCTCTCTAAAATAAATAAGTAAATAAATCTTTAAAAAAAGAAAATTCTCTCTCTCCCTTTCCCTCTGCCCCTGCCCCCTCCAACTCTCACACATTCTCTCTCATTTACTCTCGAAAGAAAAAAGAAAAGAAACTAGAATCCACAGGAAGGAATGAAGAACACTAGAAAAGGTAAATATATGGTAAGTACAAGAGACCATAGTACTTTCTTCTCTTATTTTCTTTTTTATTTCTTCTCTTATGTTCTTAAAATAAGGCTTAGTAAAGCAAAATAACACTAAAAATATTAGGACATATATAAGTAAAATACACAACAAAGGATGAGGCAATGCTAATGGCATCACATCTTCATAAAGTTCTACATTCCACATGAAGGACTACAAGATTATTTCCAAGTAGACCATGATACAGAAAGGATACATATAGTAATCCCTGGAATAACCACGAAAACACAGTACTTTATAGTTTTTTAAAAATGAGAGAAACAGACACCAATTAAATTCTTAAACCTACTGAGTGCTATCCTATTCTCCTTAGGTATTTTCTAATTCAAGACCCTATTTTGATTCTTTTTTTCTTAATTGTGGCTAGTATAAATTATGGCCCCATAAAATATGACAATGAAAGAAATTAAAAACCGATATACCATTAGAAGTTTACATATCTTTAGTAGCAATTTCCAGTAATACCACTTCATATTGTGCTAATTTAAGTATTTTTTTCCCACCCTCAAAAACTACACCCAATTTTACATAACCTGTTTTGTTGAAAACTTTTTCTTGAAGCGTCAGTTAGTGAATGTTTTAGGCTTGGAGGTCGTACTGAACTCTATTGTTCTGGCACAAAAGCAGCCATAGACAAAACATAAATGAGCAAAGTAATGTTTCAATAAAATGGTTTTTTAAAACAGGCAATCAAGCTATAGTGTCTAATTACTGTCTTACAAGATGCCTAAGAGAAAAATTTAAGTATATCTACACTGATTTAATTTGATAAAAACTTTTAATGTATTTTTATAAATTTAGCTATTTCCTCTAAAACCTCTAATCATTAGAGAAAGGATCTTTTTTTTAAAAAAAGATTTTATTTATTTATTTGACAGAAGGATGGAAAGCACAAGTAGGCAGAGCAGCAGGCAGAGGGAGAGGGAGAAGCAGACTTCCCAACAAGCAGGGAACCCGACATGGGACTCGATCCTAGGACCTTAGGATCATGACCTGAGCTGAAGGTAGACACTCAACCAACTGAGCCACCCAGGCACCCCATCATTAGAGAAAGAATCTTAACCAAAAACCAAAACCAAAACCAAAACCAAAAACAAAACTACATTGTTTTCCTTCCTTCCTCCCTTCCTTCCTTCTTTCCTCCCTTCCTTCCTTCCTCCCTTCCTCCCTCTCTCCCTCCCTCCCTCCCTCCCTCCCTCCCTCCCTTCCTTCCTACTTATTTATTTTTAGAGAGGGAAGGGGGAAGGGGAAGAGGACAGGGACAAAGAATCTCAAGCAAGCTCCATGCTCAGTGCAGAGTCTGATGTGGGACTAGATCTCAAGACCCCAAGATCATGACCTGTGCCAAAATCAAGAGTTGGACATCTAACCAACTGAGCCACCCAGGTGCCCCTACACTGCTTTTTTTTTTTTTTTAAGATTTTATTTACTTATTTGACAAAGAGAGAGACAGATCACAAGTAGGCAGAGAGGCAGGCAGAGAGAGAGGGAGAAGCAGGGAGCCTGATGTGGGGTACAGGTACAGGTTTTTATGTCCAGGTACATAAAAATCTTTGTATCTATCAGGATTTTACCCGAAGCAGGGAGCCTGATGTGGGGTTCGATCCCAGGACCCTGAGATCATGACCTGAGCCGAAGGCAGAGGCTTTAACCCACTGAGCCACCCAGGCACCCCCCCACACTGCTTCTTTAAAACATAATTTTTCAGGCGCCTGGGTGGCTCAGTGGGTTAAAGCCTCTGCCTTCGGCTCAGGTCATGATCTCAGGGTGCTGGGATCGAGGCCCACATCGGGCTCTCTACTCGGCGGAAAGCCTGCTTCCTCCTCTCTCTCTGCCTGCCTCTCTGCCTACTTGTGATCTCTCTCTCTCTCTCTCTCTCTCTCTGTCAAATAAATAAATAAATAAATAAAATCTTTTTTAAAAAATAATTTTAAAAAACCCATAATTTTTCCTGGGCACCTGGGTGGCTCAGTTGGTTAGGCGTTCTGGCTCAGTTAGTTAGGTGTCTGCCTTTCGCTCAGAGCATGGTCCCAGGGTCCTGAGATTGAGCTCCATGTCAGGCTCTCCACTCAGCAGGAAAATTGCTTCTCCCTCTCCTTCTGCCTATCACTCCCTCTGCGTGTGCTCTCTCTCTGTCAAATGGATAAATAAAATCTTTAAAAAAAAAACTTTCCTTTTTCTCCTCCTCTCAAACATCACTACGATTACTTCTCTTTAATTTTTAAAAAATTATTTATTTTTAATTGGTAATTTATGAAATTACCTTATGAAAATTTGAAACCAAAATCCAAAAAGTGCAAAAGATTATATGATGAAAACTAAGTCACCTTTTTATCTCTGTCCTCAGTCTTCTTTCCCAAGGGTTATCACTATTACCATCTAGAGCAGCACTTTTCAATAGAACTTTCTGCAATGATGAAAATGTTCTAAATACAGTAGCCACTAGATATAGGCAACCATTAAGCACTTAAACTGTCTCTAGTTTGAGGAACTGATTTTTTAGTTCTATTTTATGTTTAATGAAATTAAATAATTACATGTGACAATAATCATCTAAGGAACACTTACACATTCAGTGCCCAAGCTGCATCTCAGACCAAACATATCAAAATCTCTGGAGTGGGACCCAGGCATAATTTTATTTTAACTCCCCAGTGATTCCAATATACAGCCAAGGTCAAAAGCCTCTATTTCAGAAAATTAATTATCTTATAAATAGAGTAGCTCTATCTGATATGCATGTATAAATCAAAAGGAGTAACTTTTTCTTTCTAAGTTATTAATTAGAAAAGAACTTCCAATTGTCCAGGTACATAAAAATCTTTGTATCTATCAGGATTTTACCCAAAGTAAATCATTAGAGGCAATTTTTACTATAAGAGTAACTGGATCTTAAAACTAGAAAAAAGTTTCCAAGTAAGAAATAAGATTTTTCTCTCTGTTGATATGCATGACATGGAGAAGACATCTGCATCACATACTCCCAAAGAACATTTAAAGATCAATAAGAAAAATACCAACAATCCAAGAGAAAATTGGGCAAAACTGATTACCAGGTAATTCACAGAAGGCGGCAACCAAAATGGCTAATATATGAAGGGATGCTTAATGTCACTAGTACCACAGTATTTTTAAGTTAAAATAAGATAGCATTTCATAACTGTCAGATTGGCAAAAAATTAAAGTACAACAAACCCAAATCTTAGTGAGGATGTGGATAAACAGAAACTGTCCTATATTACCAGTAGAAGTATCAGTTGATATTACTGAAGTTGAAGATATTCTATCATGCAAGAATTCTACTTTTAAGTTCATACCCTTATATACAGTTCTGCAACCACTGTGCTGAGAATTGTTTATGGGTTACCAGTGTGCTGAGCTACCAATTCCCATAACTCTCAGTGACTAAGGAGGTCCTGGGACAGGTAGATCCCTAGTCATGTTTTCTAGCCAGTAGCAGGCTCACCTTTGTAACTCAATGTATTACTCAAATATTAGAATCTAGAGAGTCTCATGTGCATAAGAAGACATAAACAAGAACATCCACTGTGGTATCGTCTGAAATAACAAAAAAACTAAAAACAGTCTTAATGTTTATTATATGTGAATAATAAATCATGGGATATTTATAGAATGAAATAATTATAACTGTTGAAAAGCCACAGGTATGACATGGGTAAGTCGCAAAAGCAAAAAACTGAGGGGGAAAAACAAGTTATAGAATAAGATACACAATAAGACACCATTTATTTAAAGTTTAAGGCAGCAAACAAAACAATACTTTATAGTTTTATAGATGCTTACAAATGCAGTAAAAGTCTAAAAACATGTACGGAAATTGATACACACCAATCTCAGCATAGTAGTTACCTCTGGGGAAGAAGAGACAGGAATAGGATCTGGAGGGTACACAGGGAGGCTTCAACTTATCAGTAATGTTTTATTTCTTTAATAATAACATCAATAACAGAAATATCTGAAACAAATGTGGCAAAATGTTATTTTTGTGGCTTTCTTTTGGGGGATGTAGGTACTGGGTTATTCATGATATTATTATCTGTTTTTCTGTATGTTTGGAATGTTTTTTTAATCTAAAAAGCTTAAAAAATAGTGATATAAATATGTAACTGTCTAACATAACAGTTGCCTAAAACAGCATAAAGGTAAATATCCAGGTAAGGGTTTGATAATGGGTTAAATTCTAAGACTCCATAAAATCTTGGTTACTAAGTCAAATCAACATTAAAAACAAACAAAACCCACTGAGGTTTAACTCTATGGTTTGGGGAGCTCAGAAGCTGAAACGTCATGTTAATCATAGTCACATGTTATATACCCCTTGACTGTTTCAGAGCTAGATTTTAAGACAGTTCAGTCCTGCTCTGATACAGTTTCTAGCATAGCGTTAGCTATCATAAAACAGTCATTAACACAAATAGAAATCTATTTTAAAATGACAAGGATGTGTTCTTTTCTCTACTTCTTCTGTGGGGTTACTACCTCTATAGCCATTAGGGACTCCACATAGACACCAGAACTTGTACAGGAATTAAGAATTTTGGCACAGACTACTTTAGAGAGAGAAAGACAACACTCAGCAAAAGGAATGACAAAAAGATAACAAATATGTTTCTAATGATATGCAATAATCATAATAATAAGATTTATATAGCAGTGGCTATAAGCCAGGCCCTATCCTACCTGCTTTCATTTAAATCTCACATTCACGCTATGAGGTTGGAACTGTTGTTATCCTATTATATAAATAACGATAAGAGCAAATAAATGGTCATCACACAACTATTAAAAGATGGGAGCCAAGGATTTGAATCCTGGCATTTTAGTTCCAGATACCATTGCCCCATCAAGGTGGGGCAATTATTCTGGTAATTCAAGCATACACATTTACTGGGACCCTGTTATGTGTAAGGCATCATGCTAGGAGCTCAAGGTACAAAGATATGACATGGCTTCCTTTCCGTTTGCATCTGACTGACTACACACCTCAAAGTTTCTTTTCACCAGTTACTATGTCAAAATAATCTTTATACTCAAGATACATATCTAAATAATTAAGGGTAACCGTTATGAACAATGATTTTCAAAGCAAAGCACCAACAGTTTAACAAAGCTCAAAAATTAATCCAGAGGACTTCTGGTTTTTGGTTCCACATGTAAGGAGCTTAGGAGTTGTCACACTGTCCTGACAAGTAAAAAGTTAAACAGGCTGAAAAATCAACAACTCTTCTTGGACAAGAGAGAAGAGGACACAGGGCAGACCACTGTTCCTAAGAATGGAGAGACAGAAAGGTGAATACAGAAAGTCACGGCTTACAAAAAAAAAAGATTCATGAGCAGAAACTGCCACAGGAACCAGTGCCAGAGTAGAAAAACCTGAACTGTAATTGATGTTCAGTGTGGACAACTCACTCACTCACTGGAGGCTCAGTATGGATAACTCAGAGAGTTAAAAATTTCAGGGGGACCCAGTCATTGGGAGGCTCCCCTGCAATATTGTGAGATTTACCTCCAGGAGCTCAACTATATTCCCAAAGGAAATAGTGGGGGAAAAATTCCCCTCAGGCAGGAGGAAGGGAAAAGGAACCATTCTGAAATACACCAGAGCACTCTGTTCTTAACAAGGCCTGTCCTCAGGAGAAACTAGGTGTACAGAGCCTAATTTGCTAGGGTAGTATCAGAGCCTAAGTGACCACAATTAGAAAAATACCCAACTTTAGCTCACTCTAGCCATCCTGTCCCACCTAAGGGGAAGGAAAAAAACTGACAAAAACTTGTGAAGTTCACAGACCAGAGACATAGACTCGTTCAAAAAGAATAGAAATCACAGGACTAAAGAACACTTCACACTCTCCACTACCTCACACCTCACTACCACAATACTAAAGGCCCACTTACAGCAGTAACGATTACCTCATACACCATGTCTGACTATCGAGAAAAAAATTACAAGTCATACCAAAAGGCAAAAAAGCACAATTTGAATAGAGAGATAGCTAGCATCAGAGAAGGAAATACACCAGACCAGGAATTTAAAACAACTATGATTAATGTGCTAAAGACTCTAATGGATAAAGTACACAGCATGGAAGAACAAATAGGCAATGTAAGTAGAGAGATGGAAATCCTAGAAAGAACCAACAAGAAATGGCTAGAGATAAGAAACAGCAAGGAAGACTGCCTTTGATGGGCTCATTAATAGGCCAGACACAGCTGAGGAAAGAAGCTCTGAGTTAAAGGATCTATCAATAGAATCCTCAAAAACTGAAATGCAAAGAGAATAATGCAGAAAAAAATAACAATATCTAAGACAACTACAAAAAGTGTATCATATGCATAATGGGAATACTACAAGGAGAACAGAAAAAAGAACAGAAGAAATACTTGAAACAATAATGACGAAGAATTTCCCCCAAATTAATGTCAGACACTAAATTGCAGGTCCAGGAAGCTCAGAGAACACCAAGGATAAGTGCCCCCAAAAAACAACATCAAAGCATATCATATTCAAATTACAGAAAATCAAATATAAAGAAAAATTAATCCAAAAGAAGGCCCCTAATAGGCCACAACACTATAGACAGTGTCTACATATACAGATATTTTTGCTTAACATTAATGCTAAATTTACATAAAACGTATACTGTTTTTTTGTGTTCTTCCCAGTTCTAAGCTATAGTGCTGCAACCATTATATGAATCAAGATGGCAAATTCATACTGTAAAAATCAGACAAGAATTTGTTGGCATCTCATCAAAAGTATCGTTATTCATCCCTATTCATTATAACGAAATGGTTGTGTGCATTTTGTAATCAAGCAGAAGTAGCAAGATAGGATTTTTGCCCTACTAAAGCGGTTCATGTATGAAAGACATCTGAAAACCACTGTCTGATAAGCACAATATATCTAAAAATGGTGAAGATAAGATCTTTAAGACCTCTTACATTTCCATGTCATTTAATTCTAACTCTGGAACTCCTTGGTGGCCAGGTAATAAATTATGATAGTGGACCAATAAGAAAATAAATTGAGACACTATATACTCAGAGTAGCAATGATAAAATTTTAGCTTGGAAACTAAGCACAAAAGAGGTTAAAAATTATAAATTTCAATGCAAATATATTTTTGTGTATATATATGACATCAAAAATAAATCCATGCAAGCAGGTAAACAACCCTTGTTCATATATCTGAATAGGGTGCTTCTATATACTAAAAACCTACAGTTTATCCTTGGCAAAACTTTGGGTAAAACTTAAACAAACAAGGGCAATGTAAAAGAGATTAATCAAGCTAAAGCGCTAAGTAAGTCTTGGACTGGAGTAAGTGCTGCAAAATTCAGAATAATACATGGTTCTTGCTCTCAACATTAAATTAAAGTTGAGTTAGTGGTTCTATAACTTTAGCATAGATCAGATTCACCTGGAAAGTTGGTTAAAACACAGATTACTGGGCTCCATCCCATGAACCTCTCATTCAGTGTCTGAAATGGAACCTAAGAATTTGCATTTCTAGCAAGTTCCTAGGTAATGCTGATACTGTTGGTCCAAGGACCACACTTTAAGAATCACTGGAAAACTTCATTACTTTACAAACAAATCATGCTCATTCGAACTCTGTATTTTTAAATTCCTGTTACTACTCTTGTCCTTGCCTTTATTTTAGAGGCATATACTGTGAATTGGAAACCCAAAAGAATAGACATAAAAGAATTTGAAAAGATAACAAAGCTGTACAAATGAAGGGACTTGTATTCATTTATTTGGACCTCAGACACTCAGCAATTTCAGCCACATACAATGAGCTATAACCACAGAAGTGATCGCTAAGATTGAAAAGGAATCAAAATAGCCAAGAAGAATAAAAGACATGCTGTTACTTCCAATTTTTCACCACAATAAATTGAAGTCAGCAGGAAGGGGTACTTATGACAACCAAAAAACATAGAAATGGCAAGAAAAACAATGAGACATGGAAAAAACAAACAAACAAACAAACAAAACACAACAACAACCAGTGAACAGGATTAGAATGCCAGCAGTGACTTCAAGTTGAAATGGTAAGAAGCAGGCACATTAACGAAGAAAGAAACAGATCCTGAACAGCAATGGACATAAAAGAAGAAAAAGAAAAGTAGGGAATAAACTATTTAAAGTGTGGGGTAATTAACTGAAAGGACAAGCCAGCCCTAAAAACCTATATAAGGGTATTACCATGCCATATTAAAGCACACCAAACAACGCAGCAATCTGGGAACATTTTGTCTCAAAGATAGAAGCCATATATACTTTTAGTAAACACAAATGACTCTAACATAGTCTAACTGTCATGAGCAATAACTCTGAGTTAAGAAAATGTTCAAATATGGTTGACTCTTATCAACACAAAAACAGTACTTTAGCAAAATTTTAGTAAGATTTTTCAAAACAATTGTATCCTAAACAAGTCCTGGCAATTAATGGGTAGTTAATTAACAGAAAATGTAAATCTTCCAGAGATCTATGACTTTTCTCAAGTGACTATGACTTTTACTAAAAAAGAGAGTAGGGTAAATACTCTGATAACTTTTACTTACCAGTAGGGAGATCTTCAACTTTTGCAAGGTCATTCTCTTCTATTCCAGGCATTCCTGCATCACCACCTCGTTTGATTTGTTCTGCCCAAGTAACAAAAGATGTAATTCTTTTTTTAAAAAATATTTATTTATTTTAAAGAGACACAGAGAGAGAGACCAGGGGAAGGGGCACAGGAAGAGGGAAAAAATCTCAAGCAGACTCCATGCTAAGGGCAGAGCCTGATACAGGGCTTGATCCTGTGACCTTGAGATCATGACCTGAGTCAAAATTCAGAGCTAGCCACTTAACCAACTGAGCCACCCAGGCACCCCAATAATTCTTTTTTTCCCTTACATAATTGGAAGTGTTAGGAACAGTTTCTAAAGCAATAGGCTACATTGAGTGCATATCTTTGTATCTTGCTTTGGACACAGTTGTAATTCTAAAACAATTTACTCTTTTTTCTTTTCTATCAAAAGATCCAAATTTGAAACAACAGACACCTAATCATAACTGAACTAAAATCAAGCAAAATTCTTTATGACTGAAAATGTTCACTTCAAAGTGAGTAGAAAAAGTCAATATCCTATTAACACAAAACAAAATAGTAATACCTTTCCCATGTGGAATATGATTGCTTGAGGGTTCTTCGTTCTTATCTGCAGCATCCTCAGCTACTTTGGGAATGTTTTTAGGTACTGCATGATTGTTTATACCCAATTCATTTTCATCTCTTGATTCAAACTTGTTTGAGTCTTGCTGTTAAATAAAGATTTGATAATAGTAAATATTTTTCAGTTCAAAAGATTAAGCAATTGACAAAACTACCAATTAAATGTTCTGAAACAGTCCATTTTTTGAAATATATACTATGGGTCCAAATTCCAAACACATGGAGATGTGGGATATAATACTATTTTCTGTTCAGTTTTTATACCTAATATGAAATAAAAGAATAACACTTTTTAAAGTCTCTAATTATAGTAAGTGATCTAAAGTGTTAGGCAGAGGTAATTCTCTTTGGCCATGCTGAGGGAGTGATGCTGCAAGAAGACAGTCTTGCTGAGCACCGTAGGTTGCTATGGAGGACTACCTCTGGGCATTATCCTAGGCGCTATGGGCAGGATGGATTCTCTATAGGCCTATGTTGTAATCGAGCAGGATGGTGGACTACAGGAGGCTGGCACATGGGTGCTCCCTCAAGTGTGATAGATGGCTAGTGACACTACCAGGCTTTTCCAGAAGCAGAAACAGCAAGGGTGGAAAACAGGCAAACTTCTTCCTAGGTGCACTGGTCACCCAAGCATAGGAAGTAATGGCAGAACAATACACAGGTCAGTATTCCTTCCAACATTCTTCTAATCCAATCATCTCGTTGGAAACTTGAATCTTCAGATACCTGGTTAGGCCTGACTCAATTCTATCAGTGGGCCAGTTTTGTCTTTCATATTGGTTGAGTAACCTCAGCAGAAAATTGAGAGAGGCAAGGAGTTAAATACACATACTTGTGTTGCCACCTAGGTCCTACTACTTAATATTTAATGTATCTATAAATGCTTTGTCAACTCTAAAGCACTATGCAATGTAATCATTAGTAATGTTATAAAAAACAATAGTACTAAAAAATCTAAAGGAAATCTAGAAAAACAAATTACATTATAAGAATTTGTCACGATAAAGAAGAAAAGGTGTTCTGACAATCAGGTACAGGTATTCTAGTGGGGCTGGCAGATAAAATTAACAATAAACATTTGCACTGTGCTTCATAGTTTAAAAACTGCTTCCAAATCTATCCTCTAGTAAAGTGAATAGTTTTGGGAATAATGAAGTCAAACTGAGGCTTAAAGAAGTTCAGTGGCCTATCCAAGGTTACCAAGATAGAGAATTATAGAAAAATTCAAACCACAATCTTCCTCACTCACACATTTCCTGGGAGCCAATTCTGAGCTTAATATTCAGTGAGTGAAATGATAACACTGAAATTTTTGAACATGTCAGTAGGAAGGCCAAGGGTAAGAAAATGCATGAGGTACAACCTGAATTGCCAGCCTGCATCTCTGTGCATTTCACAATAATGCTGTATCATAAAGCTATTTCTATAGTACTCTTTGTAGGTGTGGATAAAACAAATAATATTAAGCAAAACTTGAAGTCAACAAATTACTGTTCAAAAATACTTTTCCATTTAAAATAGTTAATAAAGATGTTGTCCCTTTGATGTATTATTAAAGATAGTACCTTTGTATCAATGGACAATAGCAAATATTCTTTTTTCCCCCCCAAGATTTTATTTATTTATTTGACAGAGAGAAACACAGCGAGAGAGGGACACACAAGCAGGGGAAGTGGGAGAGGGAGAAGCAGGCTTCCCGCAGAGCAGGGAGCCCGATGTGGGGCTCGATCCCAGGACCCCAGGATCATAACCTGAGCCAAAGGCAGACGCCCAATGACTGAATCACCCAGGCACCCCAATAGCAAATAATCTTAATAAAATTAGATGGCTTTCTAAATGCAATGTTGGTGATGTGGTAAGGGGGCCACCTAAATGTTTTTTAAATAAAGCTTTTTATTCTGAAATAATTTTAGACTTACAGAAAAGTTACTACTCCTCACCCAATTTCCCTTAATGCTAACATCTTACATTAGCACAAAACCATCAGCATAGTTTTTTCATTTGCAAAACTATGAAAGCAGCATTAGTACATTATTAACAGAACTCCAGACTTTATTTAGATTTCACTACATTTTCCATTATGCCCTTTTTCTGTTCCAGGATCCAATCCAGAATACTATATTTCATTTAAGCCCTCAGGTCTCCTTAGTCTTCTCTGATCTACAACAATTTCTCCTCCTTTGTAGCATGAAAGCAGGGAAGAAATGAGTATGGCTGTGTTCCAATAAAACGGTATTTACAGACACTAAAATATGAACTTCTTATAATTTTCCAACATCATAAAATATTCCCTGGTGTTTTTCAACCATTTTTAAATGTAATAACCATGTTTTGTTTATGGGTAGTATGGAAAAAGGCAGCAGGCTGGATTTAGTTTGCTGACCTCTTCATCAGAATAATTTCTAAGATAGGCATGTGCTTGGTTAAAAAAAAAAATCCTTGAATACAACTTACACTTGTTTCATACAGCTCCATTAGATTTATTGCAATGAAAAAAAACAACTGAAACTTCACAGAATCAACTTATTAAGGTAGCAAGCAGAACAGGGAATGAAGGATAGGGAGTAGGAGTAGGGAGTTGGCCTGAAGGGTAAGGGCTGGTGTACTACCCTAGAAAGGAGAAGTTTTCTAAGCCTCTCCATTCCTCCCCACTTTGTTCCATTTAGGGCAAAATAAGGGTAAAGAAGAACTGGAGAGAACATTAGTTAACTAATAATATAAAAATAGCCTAGTACACACTTGCCTGGAAAAAAGGAAAAGCTCTCATCTGTGCTTTTTGGGAGAAGAGAAGAGAGTAAATTTATCCCCTTATTTATATACTGGTCTTGTAATAATGCAATTGCAACAGCAAACCTCTCTCTCCCTTTTGTGTCCTACTATGCTCCTCTAGCCACCTAGTGTCTCAATAATACCTCTGGCTGCCTTCGATGCCTCTACGCTACGATGGTAGCTCACTCAGTCACTGTCATCTTCCAGCAATCTATGCTCACATCTCTTCAAGGTAGACTGAAGATGAGTGGCAGCTACTCCACTTTGTAGATTCAAAAAATGAAACAGAGTAAGAACAATGCCCCCAATATCATGCTATAAAATAGTGAGTTAGCTAAGAACAAAAATCTGGTTTCCTTAATTTCTAGTCCTCTAGGTAAGATGTTAACATTTTTCACTATTGCATCTCACTTTAAATCCCAAGACTTTTTACAAATCATGGTTAATCAGGTGAGATCATAAGGTGCAAAAAAATGAATGTCCTAATGACTAATAATTTTTAAATTCTTTCCATTTCTAGCAGGGCCTTCAAAATATATATCAAATAAAATGGATAAATCAATAAAAGAAATTGCCACCCCCAAAAATATGAATCAAAATAATGGCTAGTGTTTCATTTCTGTGTTTAAGAAAGGAATTTAAAGTAACAAATTAATACTTAAGGAAAAGGTGTCTTAAGTTTGTTCTACTTCTCAAAAGCATAAAATAAGAAGTAACTGAGGTCAGTCAAGTTATATCCATTTTACAATCTGAGAAATATATTAATAGCAAAATTATTTTTAAAGGATAAAAAATATTTAACTCAAAATTGGTTATATTTTTGCAAATGGCTAATTTACTCAGCAATAAAAACACTGCAAGTCTTTTTAGAAACTGGCAACTAGAATACTTAAAAATACAATGCTCTATGACAAAAGTACATATTTTAATTTCTAAATTACAAGATTTATAACAAGAACGTAGTCTAAGTATTTTTTAAATTTACCTTTTGTTCCTGCAAAAACTGGTCCGCTAACTTTTTAATATTTTCTTCATGCTGTGCTCTTAACTCCTTGATCTGTTGTCCACACTGAAAACTAAATCACAGAGTCATTCTTTTAGGCTATATTATCTTGGATTGACTTCTCAAAGTGGTCTAGAAGTTGAAAACATACATTTATAAAGCATTCAGTTAGCAAGAGAGTGGGCACAGAAGGACAAAGAGCAGACATAAAAATAGCTCACAGTCAAAACTCTGAGAATATTTAGGATAAAGAACACTGATAAAGCAAATTAAAATAACAGAAATTAGAAAGATGAAAAATTATTTTTATAAATTACATTTATAAAGAAACAACTATCAAAGCCAACTTCAAACACAGAAGAGAAAAAACATTACAGAAGAGAAAACCATGAGACTAGTATATAGTAGTAGATGAGAAAACATAGAATTATGAGAGTTGATAAGGAGTGGCAGCAGATGATTCATCCAAAAGATAGCATTTCAACACAACAGTAGGAGTTTAAACCATAAGAAGAACAAGAATGGAAGGAACCAATAAATAAGACAGAATGGAGCCATCAAGAAAAAATGTGAAGGAACAGAAGAGATAAAGATTGGGAGTTTCCACTGGACAAGAGGTCACAGAATACAAATACATCATTCATGCAAAAAGAAACAAATAGTTATAAAATATACAGAAAAATGTTAAATTTCACCATTGAAAGTACAATTAAACTTCCTATATGTATATTTGGTAGTACTTTATTCCTATACTAGCAAAATTAAGTCTGAATTATAAAAGCCAACATCAGTAGGGGTATGGAAAAATATTTATATTATAAATTAGTACAACCATTTCAGAAAGCAATTTTTCACATATGTGATACAAACAACAAAACCAATAAAACATTCTGTCTCAGGAATACTATATTTGAGAATACATACCAGTGAAATAACACAAGAGAGAGAAATCCTTTTTGCATTAAAATTTCTATAGCTGGTATTCATAATAGTAAGGTAAGGAAAACTACAACAGCCAGCAGTTGGGAGAGATTAAACAAACTTTGGTACATTAACATGCTGGAATAATACATTACCCCTGAATACGCTAACTCTCTAATTTTATAGATATATTGAAAATTACTAAATACTATTAGGTTAAAATACATGTATGTAAATAGATGCATATTGATAACCTACAAGAGTAAGAAATCAGAAATGGATACACGGTGCTTTAAAATACGATTCATCTTTCTAATTTTGGGTATGCAGACCTAAAAAATAACTTTCATTATAAAACTGATTAATGATATAACAAAGGTTTTTAAAGAGTGATTGCTAGAAAGAGGTTCCCTGACCTCCTCACCAACTGAGTGTAGAAGTGTACACAAAAGGACTAAAATGCAGAGTAGAAGAAGCTGCTGGCACTCAGTCCCTCAGCCATTCTGGGGGAACACCTCCCACCATCAGATTTGTCTTCTGGATACCCCTCAAAGAGAACCACAGATTCTCCTGTCAGTCTTTGCACATCTAATGCAATGAAACTCAGACCTTGCAAAATTTTCTGGCTCACAATGAACTCTTCTATATGGACAGACTAAACTTATCTTGTAAAAGATATTTTCATGGTGCTTAACATATCAAAATAAAAGAGTGTGAATTTCAAAAAGGCATAGAAAGGCAACAGAAAAGGAATTTAAAAGACTTAAGGAAATGAAAGAAGAAAAAACAGAAACTAGAAAGAAATTGTCCAAAAGTTGGACAAATATTCCAGATTCATAACTGTTTGTTGCATATAGCATCTCACCTCTCATATTCTAACCTCTTCACAAGGTAAGTAGTGTTCTTTCTATAGTCCTGAAGCTGGTCTTCTTGTCGAAGAAACTCCTGACGAAGCTCAGCAAGTTGCTCTAGTCACACAAGGTAAGAATCAAAGGAATAAAGTTTACTAAAATTTACATACACTTCTCAATTTTACTCAAACTCTCAGGCAGTTAAATTATATAATTAGTACCACATTTAACTGCCTTTTATAACACAAGCATGGGCAATAAAATTTTTTTAAGATTTATTTATTTGAGGTGGGGGAGAGAGAGTGAGCAGGGGGAGGGACAGAGGGAGAGGGAGAGAATCTCAGGCAGACTCTGCCCTGAGCAGGAGCCCAAGAGGGAGGCTCCATCTCATGACTCTGAGATCATGACCTGAGATGAAACCAAGAGTTGGATGCTTAACAGACTGAGACACTCAGGTGCCCCATCAATAAAATTTATTTTAAAAACAAGATAGCCTTGGGGTGCCTGAGTGGCTCAGCTGGTTGGGCTTTTGACTCTTGGTTTCAGCTCAAGTCATGACCTCATGGGTCATGGGATCAAGCCCCACACTAGGCTCCGCATTCAGCGGGGAGTCTGCTTGGGATTCTTTCCCTCTGGCCTGACCTCAGCTTGCATGCACATGTTTTCTTTCTCTCTCTCTCTCTCTCAAAGAAAAAAAAAAAGCCTCGTGGCTTTCACATCAATCAGAAATATTAAAAAACTATAAATTTTTTCATATTATGTAGATATATACTAACTTTTGAAACAGTATCAAAAAAAGACATAAGACAAAAACCAAAAACCCTAACTCTTTAAACCTATCTGCTTTATAAAAGGGGAATAGGGAATCGATGCGTTGGCTATGGATAGAGAATTCAAGGTTTCTTTTTCATTCTAAATCACATTTGACTCCCAAGTTAAATGCCAATCACTTTGGACCTCATTTCTAGTTCTGCTACTAATGCTAGGTCCACATATACTATAATTATATTTTCAAAGCTTATAATTTCTGGGCAAGAGCTCAAAGTTTTAGTTGTAGTGAATAACACGAAATTCCAAGCTGAAGAGTAGATTAAAAGTGGGACCAAATGCTCTTCCCCACCCCCACCCCCAGAAAGGGGGAGGGCGGGGATGGGCAGAGGGAGAGGGAAAGAGAATCTTAAGTAGGTTCCATGCCCAGTGCAAAGCAGGAAGCGGTGCCGGGCTTGATCTCACAACCCTGAGATCATGATCTGAGCCAAATCAAGAGTTGGAAGCTTAACCAACTGAGGCACACAGGCACCCCAGATGCTCTTTTGTTCACATTTAATCCACAATCACCTGTCCCACATTTTCTAGATTGCTCCCTCTTCACATGACCCTACAAACAAAAGAAATTCAGCCAGAGAAGAGAAACGTCAGTTTCTTAAATAGAGGATTAAAAAAATTGGGGCACCTGGGTGGCTAGTTGGTTAAGCAACTGCCTTTGGCTCAGGTCATGATCCTGGAGTCCCAGAATCAAGTCCCCCATCGGGCTCCCTGCTCAGCAGGGAGTCTCCTTCCCCCTCTGCCCCTTGCCCCTCTCATTCTCTCTCTCTCTCTCATTCTCTCTCTCTCAAATAAATAAAATCTTCAAAAAAAAAATTAGCTAACAGCCTTAGCAAAAGTAGTAATTAAGTAAAGTAAGCAAAAGTAGTAAAGAAAGTCTTAATTTTTATAAATGGAAACAGAAATCTTTTCTATATAAGTAACACCTCTTAAGACTAAATATATCTAATCATGATGTACTGATATTATATCTACTTTTCATGGAAGGCTTCTAAAATTAGTCTTATTACTTTAAAGGCACTCCAAAAATGCTTGGGATATAAGTTTTCAAAAAGCAGAGGTAAAATATATTCATAATGTAATTATATACATATAAAGAACTGGACTAGAATAACAATATATCAAAGTGCTACCAGTGATCATATTTACTAGTGGGATTCTGAGCATATTTTTTTCTCTACTTCCTAAATTTTATTGTAGAATCATAACTGTAACAATGACAACAAATAAAAATTTTAAAGTCAGATGGACACTTGCTGAAGTATATAAATAAAATGTTTAACAATATGCATATTAATAGTTATTGTATAGTATAATAACCAGGTGTGAAAAGTTAATGATTCACATAAAATGTTTGTAGTTGATAATTACGTTTATATATTCAAGCCACATTTTTTATTTAAAAAAATTTTTTTGAGGGGCACCTGGGTGGCGCAGTCGTTAAGTATCTGACTTTGGCTCAGGTCATGATCCAGGGTCCTAGGATCGAGTCCCACATCGGGCTCCTTGCTCAGTGGGGAGCCTGCTTCTCCCTCTCCCACTCCCCCTGCTTATGTTCCCTCTCTCACTGTCTCTCTCTGTGTCAAATAAATAAATAAAATCTTAAAAAAAAATTTTTTTTGAGATAGAACATTGTATAAGTTTAAAATGTACAACATATGGATTTCATTCACTTATGTACTGTGAATGATTACCACTGAAGCATTAGCTAACACCTCCATCATCTCACATAATCACCATTTCTTTTTGTGGTGAGAACATTTAAGATATACTCTCTTAGCAATTTTCAAGTACATAATACAGTATTCTTAACTATAACCATGATGTTGTTTATAAGATTCCCAAAACTTCTTCATCTTATAAATGAGAGACTGTACACTTTGACCAGCATTTCCTCATTTTCCCCACCCCACCCCAAACCCCTGATAAACACCATTCCATTCTGTTTCTGTAAGTTTAGTCAAGCAACATTTTAAATAACTTTCCTCTCTATTAATTCTCCAATATGTAAACATGGTTGATCTTCATAGTTTTTCATATATTACATCCACCTCAGATAAAAATAGCAAATTTGATGCCAGGTATCCCTGAATAACACATTCTGCTTATTACTTGACCCCTGGTCCCATCTCCTAAGATACAGAGGACTAGAGGTAGCATAAACTCTGGCCTCAGCTATGGATGTTGATTCTACAGAGACAATGAGATCTCAGCAAGAGGCAGCTACAAAGAGCCTTGTAGCTTACAGTCAGCCAGTTCAGTGAACCTGTATTCAGGCAGGAAAGGTTCTAAACCTGAAAAGTTATTGCAATTAAAAAAATGAGCACCACTAAGCAGCTACTAGAGGATATACCTCAGTTGGTAGTCTTTAGGCTTCTTTTCCCCCACACAGTAAAATAGCTGAAGTAGCTAAGTTTATCTTCAAAATGAACCTGAAGCTTAGCATGATTTCAAGATTTGGGATGACTCCTCCTCCCCACAAAGTTTTTCCCTAACAACATTTGAAATTCCTTTACCAAGAAGTAAAGTTTTATTTTTAACTGGAGATAAGAGGCTTAAAATATAATTGACAAAGAAAAATAAAACATCAGTATGACTGAGTTCCAGTCCATGTAAAATATCAGATTCTTTCCTGTTTGAATACAGGGAAAGGATTATAAAGCAGGGAGCTAAATGGTGCTTCGAGTGAGTCAACACAAAGAACTGAAAAGGGGAAAAGTAAATAGATCAGAGAGCAAAACTAAAGACAAAATTTTCCTGTATCTCAATTTTACCTTCAACTGATGGCCATGTGTTTTATTTATTTTTATTTTTTTAAATGTCTTTATTCTACCTTCTTTCTTGCAGTATATTTTATTTTACTTTTTAAATAGGCTCCACACCCAACATGGGGCTCAAACTTACAATCCCAGGATCAAGAGTTGCATGCTCTACCCAACTGAGCCAGCTAGGAACCCCGTGTTTTCTTTATTTTAAACCCAAAGATACTGTATTTACTGTGGCTCTCCCCCCCCGCCCAGCCCCGGACACCACAGCAGGATTCTCAGGGTAACTTAACATGAAATCAGGTCCACAGCTGATCATGCAGAATGTTCTACTTCTGACAGTAACACCAGGGTATATTACAGAAAGGCACAGCCATGCTCTTTCAATAGGGATGTAGTTAAGAAATGGGTTGCCTAGGACCAACACTTAAAGCAAAAAAAAAAAAAAAAAAAAAAAAAAAAAAAAAAAATACTTCTAGAAAATTTTTGTTTCAAATTTCCTTTCAGTAATAGGCATAAAAATAAGGTGAGCTATTCAAGATAAATGGGTGTATGATAAAGTGTTACTTTGTTATCTCAGGGATTAAAAACCAACTCTCATTCCTTTCATTTCCAAAAAAATATTAACTACCATAAGGTTTTTAAAAGAGTCTTAGTGTGTATTAATTCCATTATATCCAGTATTAATTTCAATGAAAATAGTCCAATTTGAATTTTATAGTTGATTTGAAGTTTGTTTCAGTAGGAATAGTTCCTAAAGTGCAAAAGTCCATTTAAAAGGGTATTCAAGGGCGCCTGGGTGGCTCAGGGGGTTAAAGCTTCTGCCTCCGGCTCAGGTCATGATCCCAGGGTCCTGGGATCGAGGCCCACATCGGGCTCTCTGCTCAGCAGGGAGCCTGCTTCCTCCTCTCTCCTCTCTCTCTGCTTGCCTCTCTGCCTACTTGTAATCTCTCTCTAGGTGTCAAATAAATAAATAAAATCTTTAAAATAAATAAATAAATAAAAATAAAAGGGTATTCAATCTTAAGAGTCCAAGCTTCAGTAACTGCACGAAGACCAAAAGTTGTACAGTTATGAGCTCAAATCAAAGCCTTTTTTTACTACTGAAGATTATCATTAAAATTTTCCAAACATCTCAAGATTTACTTTAATGCACACAATACAATAAATAAAGATTTTTACTCAGTCACATGAGCTGTCATTTTCTGCTAGCACAGACTAGCCGAAGCCACTGGACTTCTTATTCAACTGATCTATGATTATTTAATAGAAATACACTTTGATGACAAGCAGAATCATTTGTAAAAATAGCAAGCAGAAAATAGCACTGACAGAGTGGCATCTTCTGTGTCTCCTGATATACTCCTGTGAATCAAAAAGAGTGGACACAAATGCAACAAAAACAGATATGGCCACCTGGGAAGTAAATTTCTAAGAGAAAGTCAAAGCTGTTCTAAATCACAGATAGTAAAAACTAATAATTTCTATTTTCAAGTTACAGCACATACACACAAAATGACGGTTTTACTAGGTGAAGAGCAAAACTTCAATAAACTACAAAGCCAGCTCAGGTTGGCTTCTTGAAGAGGATAATAAAAATGTATCATCTAATTCTACCTAAACAGGGTTAAAATAGTTACGGAATAAAGATATATTTTTGAAATTACAAAGCATTTATTACCCACATACGAAAACTTAAGAGTCACTGTTGCACAGTTTAAAAATAAAACAGTGCTGTAACTAAAGGGAGGAGGGAAAGGGGGATGCTTTTCAGACTCCAAATTCCAAAGGCCAGTGATGGTGTGAAGTAATGTAAGGAAAGTATAGAGTTTATTTTCCTTAACTATTATTACTTTTTATAAAAGCTTTAGTCACATATTACTTCATCTAAGGGGGGAATATATATGTATAATATATATAATTAATATATTTCATAATATATAAAACATATAACATATTTAATATATAATGTATTAAACATGTGTGATATATATTGAACATATATGATATCATACATTTAAATATATATAAAATATGTAGATATATATCCGGGTTTCTTCCTGGTTTCTTTTTTTTTAAAGATTTTATTTATTTTAAAGATTTTTTTTTATTTATTTGAGAGAGAGAGCATGAGAGTGGGGAGGGTCAGAGGGAGAAGCAAACTCCCTGCTGAGCAGGGAGTCCAATGATGCAGAATGTGGGACTTGATCCTGGGATTCCAGGCTCATGACCTGAGCCAAAGGCAGTCACTTAACCAAGTCAGTCACCCAGGCACCCCCTTCCTGACTTCTTTCCAAGTTTTCTTCCTGCTCTAAGTTTCTTTCTATTCCCAATGTATCTAAAACATTAAGCATGGAGGACCTGTCCAAAGCTTCCCTAGACCTGAATGGATTATTTTAGCAGCTGGACACAGTACAGAGGGATTATCCCTTAACCTTTTCCCTAGAAATTCGAAAGCTTCTGAAGCTACAGCTCAATTTTCTTTGATGCTTCTTTTAACAAGATTTCACTGCATGAAATCATTCTACCACACAAGATTTAAATGCAAATTTTAACTTGCATTTATTATATATAAAGAACATTACAATTTTTTATTCTATCTTAAGACAGAAGAATAAATGTCTTGCCATAACAGGAGCTTTGTTCAAAAAATTTTATTTCATTTAGCTAACTATTTAATTCTTGAGGATTTTAGATATTTAGTGACCTTTATTTATCTTTAATCTGTAATTAAGTTTCTTACCCTTTAAATGATGTATATCTGCCATCTGATATGATATGTTGCTCTGTAGTTTAACCTGAAAAAAATTAAGTTTCATTTTACTATAGAATATGCAGTTTTGCTCATATTTCCTTTTTTTTTGGCTCATATTCACTTTGAGCTTGATCATAAATGCAAAAGAAAAATCCTTAACTTATACAAACCCACCCCCTTCCAAAAAGAATTAGAGATAAATTCTGATTTTGTAATATTCATTTTCAATCTGCAAAAGAATATTCATTTTACTTAATATATAGTCTAATAACTTTCAAACATTTACAAGATTGAGTTGAATATGGCTTAATGGGATTTTTCAAAATCTCACCAGAAGAGACCTCTTACTAACTCTGTGTTAAGAAAAGAACTAATTATTTGAATCAATTAATAACAAGTCAAAACTAACTGATACTTACTAAACTCCCATAGGATGACATACACTACACAGGACCTGTTATTGTGGTCACTGACCTTCAAGAACCAGTATACAAGAACAATAGGAACTTAGAAGTATACCAAAATGTGACTCAAATTAAGGCTTAGCATTTCATTTAAATCTTTTTTTTTTTAAGTAATCTTTACACCCAACATGGGGCTCCAATTCACAACCCTGACATCAAGAGTTGCAAGCTCCACTAAGTGAGCCTGCCAGACACTCCAGGCTTAGCACTTAATTTAAAAATTAAAACAAGGCCTTGGAGAGCTAGGATTCATCCTCAAAGAACTACTGTACCAGTTCTTGCTTAAAAAGGTTTCACCCAATTGTTAAATGCAACTAAAATATCGCTACAAACATGTTCCCTCGTCAACCTCAAGAGTAACTTTACTTTGAAAGCATAGACAGATTCATATTGATCAGAAGTAGCACCATGAGTACCAAATTATTATGATAAATACCTCCTCAATATCTAGAGGGTTTTAAAATTCTTAGTTTGAAATAATTATAGATTTGTAAGAAATTGCAAAGATAGCATAGAGAAGTCCCATGTACCCTTCACACAATTCCCCCTGTGGGTACATCCTATATAACTATGGAATAACATCTAAACCAAGAATCTGACATTGGTACAATGCCTAAGTATAATTCTATGTCATTTTGTCATGTGTATAGATTCATGTAACCACCACCAAAACCAAGATACAGAATACTCTATCATCACAAAGATGTCCTTCATACTGTCCTTTAGTCAAACTATCCTCCTTCCTCACACTAGTTTTTTTTTTTAAGGTTTTATTTATTTATTTGACAGAGAGAGATTACAAGTAGGCAGAGAGGCAGGCAGAGAGAGAGAGGAGGAAGGGGGCTCCCTGCTAAGCAGGGAGCCCGATGCAGGGCTTGATCCCAGGACCCTGAGATCATGACCTGAGCTGAAGGCAGAGGCTTAACCCACTGAGCCACCCAGGCACCTCCCTCACACTAGTTCTAATCCCTGATAACTACTAATATGTCCTCCATCTCTGCAACTTTGTCATTTCAAGAATCTTACATAAATGGAATCACATAACATGTGATCTTTTAAGATTTTTTTACTCAGCATAACACATAGTTGTTGCATATACCAATAGTTCATTGCTTTTTATTGCTGAGTAGTATTCCATGATATGAATGTGCTACCGTTTGTTTAAAGTATTCAACTACTGTATAACATTTTTGTGGTCTCTACTTTTTAGCTATTACAAATACAGGTGCTATGAAAAATTATGTACAGATTTTTACATGAACATTAGTTTTCATTTCTCTGAGATAAATGCCCAGGAGTGAGGCTGCTCCTTTTCTAAAGTGGCCATGCCACTTTCATTTACATTTTAAAAAATTATTATGCCAAGGTACTGGATGGGAGAATATAAAACAACTGGAAAACATGAAAGCAGCCTCAAGGAATCAGTAGGCAAGGCAGAAGATAAAGCAATATAATTACTGTAGGAATTCACAGATGATTCTTAGCTGAAGTGATCAGGGAAAACTTCATGGAAGGGATTTTATCTAACTTAGGCATTGAAGGCTAGGTAAAATTGTCAATTGGTAGAAAAGGACATTTTAGATAGAAGGGATGGCCTAAGAAAAGTTATAGAGGCAAGAAAGCATGAGGCATGGGGTGCCTGGGTGGCTCAGTCAGTTAAGCGGCTGCCTTTGGCTCAGGTCATGATTCCAGAGTCCTGGGATCAAGTCCCACATCAGGCTCCTCACTCAGCAGGGAGTCTGCTTCTCCCTCTCCCCCTACTTGTGCTATCTCTCTCTATCTCAAATAAATAAAATCTTAAAAAAAAAAGAAAGAAAGAAAGAAAGAAAGAAAGAAAGAAAGAAAGAAAGCATGAGGCACATATGAAGACCTCATCAAAATATTGTTTGGTTATAGCACATAATACAGGGGAAAAAACAGTGGGAAAGAAGGTTGGAGAAAAAGTCCATGTAGTGCCCTTCAGCCCTAAGAAGAGTCTACTCTTCAAATAAAGAGCCAGTGACTTTCAAATTTCAAATGAAAGTTTATCCATAACAAATAACTAATGAAAGCATACCTGTTCTAGTTGAAACAGAAGTGGCAATCTAAGGGTCCCTCTATCTTTCCCCCCTAGAGTCCTCATGGCTTTGAAGAATGAAGTTTAAAATGTGACGTTGATATTCAGTCATAAAAAGGAATGAAGTACTTGTACATGCTACAGTATGGATGAACCTCGTAAACATTATACACGCTAAGTAAAAGAAGCCAGTCACAAAAGAACATAGGGTTTCTTCTGGTGGTGATGAAATGTTCTAGAATTAGTGGTGGCTGCATAGTACTGTGAATATATTAAAAACCAAACTGAACTGAGAAAAAAAAACTAAACTGTACACCTTAAAAAGTTAAGTTTGATGATATAAAAACTATTATCTCAAAATTTTAATGCAAAAAAACAGAAATAAAAATGCCAAGGGTATTACAGGAACTGGATATGAAACTGGGGATAAAATAATGGACAAACTCAGAGCGCTTGGGTGGCTCAGTGGGTTAAAGCCTCTGCCTTCCGTTCAGGTCATGATCTCAGGGTCCTAGGATCGAGCCCCATATTGGGCTTCCTGCTGAGCCTGCCTCCTCCTCTCTCTCTCTCTCTCTCTGCCTGCCTCTCCACCTACTTGTGATCTCTCTCTCTGTGTCAAATAAATAAATAAAATCTTAAAAAAAAAATAATGGACAAACTCCAGGCACCCAAGAAGTTTATCATTAGGAGAGGCAGTCAAGTAACTAGTCAATTATAATACAGTAAAATAAAAGCTATTATTAGGTCCTGCAGACATGATAGGAGAACTTAGTAGAAGCACTTAACTCCTTAGATGATGAAATGCCTTAGGGGAGTGAGGGGTGGCTTCTGAAGATGATAGCTAAAATACTCTTCCAGTAGGAAGAGTAATGTTTTGCCAAGTGGAAGTAGACAGAGGATAAGGAGGAAAGATATTCAAGGCAAGTGTCAAAACCCTGAAGTGTAAAATACTACACATTATAAAAATTTAAAACAGTTCTAAGAAACGGTAACAGAGAGTTAAAAGAAGTACCAAGAAATATGCCTAGAAAAGTAAGCAAGGTCCACCATATGAATGGTCTTGCCAAAAAATGTGGATACATTCCAATGGCTACGGTCAACCTTTAAAGGACTTGAAGCAAGGTAAAGAAATCCAATTTACAACCTGTTTTCAGTGTAATGAGTGGACCAGAGAAATGAGACAAGAGACAGAAAGACCAGATAAGGAGAGCAGGAGAGTAGGATGCAATTACTGTTGCATCTCAGGTGAGAAAATAATGGTCTAAGCCAGGGAAAGGCACCCTATGGCCTGTGAGCCTGCTTCCTGTTTTGGTAGGGATGACAAGCTAAGGATGGCTTATACATTTTTAAATGGTTGGGGAATCAAAACAAGAATAATATTTTGTGAATTAAATGGAATGCAAATTTCAGTGCCTATAAATAAAGTTTTATGGGAAACAGCCACACCCATTCATTTACATATTGTCTGGCTGGAGCTACAGTGATTGTGACAAAGATCATACGGCCTGCAAAGCCTAACGTATTTCCAATATGGTCCTTTATAAAAAAAAAAAAAGTTTGCCAACCTCAGGTCTAAACTAATAGAATGAGAACAGAGAAATAAATATATGTGGGAAATATGAAAGAGTATGAAAGAATAATCTTGCTGATTGATTAGACAGAGGGGTAAAAGAAGAAACACCAGGGATGATGTTTAGATTTCTAAAGCAGGAAACCAAATGAGTATGGTTGGAGTACTCCCCAATAGGGAAGCAGGAAAAATAGACTTGGGGTGGGAGGAAGAAGTGGGGGGATGATTTTTTCAGATTTGAATCTGTTGAATATGAGGGCACTTGTGACACACCTGAGAATTTTTCTGGAAAAGGTCTGGAGCTCCAGCACCAATGAATCGGGGGTTCATTAGCATATGAATGGCAAGTAAAGCCAAGGGAAAGCTGCGGAGGCAGCAAAAGAAACTGACACCAATCGCTGTGTGATCAGTGGACTAAGAACTACTCTCCAATCATTTGTAATTAGCCTACGTTTACATTCTTTCCCACTTCCTTTATTTTCAGGATCCATTTCTTTTTTTTTTTGCATTTTTTGCCCCTCCAAAGAATATAACCATCTTTTTTTCTTATTTTCAACAAGTTAGCATTACTTTGTTTTTTTATCCATTTATGATGTTATTCCAACTTCTCTACACTCTATTTTAAACTTGCTTTTTAAATTGCTAGAGAGATGCTGTTCTTAAATACTAGGCTGTGAGTGGCCTCAGCTTCCCTGAACTCTTTTGTATCCTTATATACTTAAAAAAAATTTTAATAGAGGAAGGGAAATTCAGTCTATAGGCCACAAAAATAGTACAGGATAATATGAGCAGTACTGCTTTATTCTTGTCCCTTTAATTTTCTCTTCAATCTTCTTTATTGAGAATGGAGATGCTGATCCCAAAGGCTCATATATAAAGTCCTCACATTCAAAAGTTGCTCTGGAACAATATATTTTACATGGTATTAAAGAGAAAATCATAGCTTGTCTAAATAAAAGCCTTTTCTTAATCCAAGCATAATGAATTTATTTTCTACCCCATTCCTTTGCCATGAAGAATTTTTCAGTTAGCTTCTCAGACACTCCCCCCCCCGCCCGCCTTATGGCATATTGTTCCCTTGACATCTCATGTTCTCTATTATTCTTGTCAATCTTTCCAGCAGGAGTCTCACAATAATCTTGTATTTAGTGTTTAGTATTACCGGCAAGTACCAGTTCCCAATTTCTCTCACTTCCTATTAACACTAGTTTCAGGGCGCCTGGGTGGCTCAGTGGGTTAAAGCCTCTGCCTTCCGCTCAGGTCATGATCTCAAGGTCCTGGGATTGAGACCCGCATCGGGCTCTCTGCTCAGCAGGGAGCCTGCTTCCCCCTCTCTCTCTCTGCCTCTCTGCCTACTTGTAATCTCTCTCTGTCAAATAAATAAATAAATAAAAATCTTAAAAAAAAAACAAACAAACCACTAGTTTCATTGTACAAGTTATCTCACCTTCCATTGTACAAGTTATTGCCTTTGAACAGAGGTGCCAAGGATTTGCTCAAAGATCTCACAGAGCCCAGCTGGTAGAACATTAAACCCAGAAGTTCTCTTCCCTCTACAGCAATTTTACTATATTGCTCACTTTTAGAATCTTGATGTCTGCTACTAAACTATCTGTTCATCTTTTTGACATTGCAATATCACAGGCATCTAATCTCTCTTCTCTCCATATATACACCTCATCACCCCCACCAATTCTTATCTAGCTCCTAAAATGGTTTCATAAAGAATTCTAACATTCAATGCTATCCTTTCAAGGAAATCTGAATGTGTTTTTAGCTACCGTGACGTTTCTTTGTATTCTTACAAAATCTAAGAATATAAAGCGATGACTTAATTTTGGCCTTAATCTTATGTTTTCCACCATCTTGAGTCTATTTATGAAGACTTTTCCTATTTGGTTTCTGATTTTTTTTATTCGCACTAATTTCAACTTTGTTTTCCTCTCCTTCTAAGCTTTTCATTAATCATTTCTGCATACAGATAGATCTCTTTAGTCCTTTATCTTATTTTTTTTAAAGATTTTATTTATTTGACACAGAGAGATCACAAGTAGGCAGGCAGAGAGAGGGAGGGGGAAGCAGGCTCTCTGCTGAGCAGAAAGCCTGATGCGGGCTAGATAGATCCCAGGACCTGACATCATGACCTGAGCCCAAGGCAGAGGCTTAACCCACTGAGCCACTCAGGTGCCCCCTCTTTAGTCCTTTAACTCCTTTGGTTTTAACCCTCTGAGAGCCTTTGCTTCTTTTAATACTTCTACCATCTCATCACCTTCAAAAGGAAGCTTGGCTCCCCTTCTGATTATTCCTCCTCGTAGTTTTAATTTTCTGGTGTTCTAACATGAATTTGCTTACCTTTAAATGACTGCCAAAACTTCCCAGTTGTTTAGAAACTAATTTGAGTTCTCACTATTGCATGATCGGAAAAAGATATTTCATTTTACCAAAAACTCTGTTGGAACTGGCAAAGCTATAGGAATACTTTTTTTTCCCCCTAAATATATTCCAGACAAGTAATAGTACATGAACTCTAAGAAGTATTATTTAATCCTTATTTTATGAAAGGATTCTCATTGTCTGGCTTTACATGTCCCTTTTGGTCATTTTCAGACTTTTGCCAAAATTCCCTTTTTACAATATGCAAGATCTCAAATAATTTCTCTTTCAAATTTCTTTGGGGATGAGAGGTGTGTGTTAGACAGATAGACATGCACGCACACAGAGGCACGTGTGCACACAAGCACAGCCCCATCCCCTTGCCTAATTTACATCTATCAGAGATTCCAACCCGGATTCCAACATATCCTTCAAAAACCCACAATGCTCAAAATGCCTTGCCTGACTCAAGTCCACTGGGAAGAGCCTCATATTCAGTCCTATCAAAAACAAAACATTCTTTTATCACGCACAGTCCTATTTCCAGTAAGATTCTCACCTTGTTTCTCTTCTACTCCCAAGGTTTATCAGAAATGACAATTCCATGATATCAGGCATTGGGTCTCTCACTCAACCCTACGGATCCATCTCAGTAAATGTTTGCTGAATGACTCCCTGGATTTTCATGCTCCAGACTCTTTGTACTACATATTTTTCTACTTTAAATTGTATTTTATTTATATTTGTATAATTCTAATTATCCTCCAAGACTTCCAAACTCCCTCATTTATTTCCCCTTGTTACCAACTTCATTGCCTTAGGCCTTAGACTCCCTCTCCTCTTCTGTAAAGCTTTTTTTCTCTGGGATTTGAAGTCCATCTATAATTGGCTGTTTATCCATGCTGTCTTTGGCCTTTCCCATATTAATCTCTTAAAATGTATTTATTATCATTCCTGAGACGTTTTTTCTCTCTTCCAAGACATGTTCTTTATCTCTTTCTTTAGTAACAATTACCTTCTGATAGTTTCCTATAGCACTTCTCGCTCATCCCCAGCTATTTCATCTATTTTACTCTAATCTTTCTTCCGCCAATACCTAAAACTTAATCTTTATATTTTTACCACCTCTTTCTGAAGCTCTTTTAGTGCTTTCCCCATCCCACATGGCTACTTTGAATTAATTTTGGCAGCTGTTACCAGCTCAGTTGCTCTGCTTCTCTTTTCATTCTGGGACCTTGAAAATGGCTCAGCTGTGCATGCTTCACTTTCATTATGACCTGTTCTTGGGCAATCAGCACAACTTTGACCATTGATCCCAAAGGTCATATATAATTGGCTTTTTACGGATGTCATTTCTGGCTCCTTTTTCTCCACACCAGAAACATTTTTCCTTATATCTCATACTCAGATGATTTCTAGAGACAATTCTATCTTCTGTAACATAACTGCTAAAACTGGATCATGCTCAGAAGCACCTAGGGAGCTGTAAGAAACACATATTCTTGCCTCCTCCACCTCACTCCAGTGTGATTTAGTAGTCTGGGGATGGGCCCAGAAATCTTTTTTTAAAAGCTCAAGTGATTCTGATAAGCAGCCAGGTTTAGTGATTGAGTAATCTATAGTATGTCTTTGGCTGGCACCTATACCTGCTGGATCAAAATGGGATATTAATACTAACTGATGGGTAGTAAATGTTTTTTTTTTAATGTTTATTTTGTGTTAGGTCTTGTGCTAAGTGTTTTACAAGTATCACTACATTTAATTCTCACAACCCTCCTATGAGGTAGGCTTTACATTTTACAGATGAGGAAACTGTACCCTATTTCATATGCCTACAGTAGATTCTGGATATTCTCCCAAGCAGTCCCACACAAGTCTGTGCTCATGACACTATGCATATATTAGACCAGGTACGTAATTAAACTTCATGGAGCGCATGGGTGGCTCAGTCAGTTAAGCATTCTGTGTCATGATTCCAGGGTCCTGAGATAAGCCCCACACTGGGCTCCCTGCTCAGCAAGGGAGCCTGCTTCTCCTCTTCCTCTGCCCCTGCTCATGTGCTCTCTCTCTCTAATAGATAAATAAAATCTTAAAAAAAAAAACAAACTATAACACTTAATGATGAATAGAGGCGACCCCAGTAAAGAAGACTAAGAAGAACTGAGAGAAGAAAAACAAGAGTCTGGTGTCATGGAAGTCAAGAGCACAGAGAGCTGGGTGAAAAGATGCTGAGATATCAGGAGTAGGAAGAGAAAATCCAAATGTGAACAGACAATCCTCTTTTCAAGAAAAGTAACTGGGAAAGGAAGAAAAGATGCAAGAAGAGACAGAGAGGTTGAATATAAGAGGGAGACTGGATTAATAATAATACAAGGTCTTGGGGCACCTGGGTGGCTCAGTGGGTTAAAGCCTCTGCCTTCAGTTCAGGTCATGATCTCAGGGTCCTGAGATGGAGCCCTGGAGCCCCGCATCGGGCTCCCTGCTCAGCAAGGAGCCTGCTTCCTCCTCTCTCTCTCTCTGCCTGCCTCTGCCTACTTGTAATTGCTCTCTGTCAAATAAATAAATAAATAATCTTTTAAAAAAAAAAATACAAGGTCTTTGAAAAGGTGGAGGAAATTAAATCCAGAAAACAGGTAAAGAGGCTGGTCCTAGAGAAAGTAGGAATTTTTTTTTTTTATTATTCCCAAAAAGGAGGGAAGACATATGGTTAGAGAAGTAGGTATGCCTACAGATCTGGTAATAAAAATTTATCAGTTCCTATCTAATTCTTGGTCAAAAAGGAGACAAGATCACCTGTTGGGCTGGAGGAAGGGAAAGAGGAATTTAAGTGGGGGAAAGAAGGTGGGGAAGACTTGAAGAGGGTAGAAGTTTGAAAGCTGTTGGAATAGATATGTTGTCTAGAGAGTACTGTAATTTGTAAGGGCTGCTGAAAACCCAGTTGGGGCAGCTGATGATAAATTTCTACAAATACCAGCCTGGTTATATGCTTTTCTCCAGCTATGCTTGAAATAGACATGTACAAGAGAGAATAATGGCAGGAAACTAAACTGAAACAACAGACCATGGAATCTTAGCTGGATAGGTACTAAGAATGAACAAGGCTGCTGGAAAGAAAAGGATAAGTGGTCCAGGTGAAGCTGAAAAACAAGTATAGTCCATTCAGCAGTTCTAATGTCTTTTTTTTTTTAAGATTTTATTTATTCACCTGTTGGGGGGGGTACACATGCAAGTGGGGGTAAAGGGAGAAGAAGAGGGAAAGAATTCCAAGCAGACTCTGTGCTGAGTGTGGAGCCCATCGAGGGGCTCAATCTCACAACTGGGAAATCATGATCTGAGCCAAAACCAAGAATCAGACACTCAACCAACTGAGCCATCAGGCACCACCTAATTTCTTTTTGATATATTCTCCCAAGAGTATGCAAGTTTGAAGTTCACAAATTTTAATTTTTTTTTATTAAGTAAACTCTACATGCAATGTGGGGCTCAAACTCACAATCCTGAGATCAAGAGTTGCATGTTTTACTGACTAAGCCAGCCAGGTGCCCCTGAAATTCACAAATTTTAAATTTCAAGGACGTGAAATCCTAGGTCAGGTTTATGTTAGAATGAATTAATAGTCAAGGCCTTTAGTTATCATTAGTTGTTGGCAAATATTTCTAGTTCTCATCCTAGGCACTTTGTAGGACTATCCCTCCTGATTTCTTTGAAGCTGGGTTGAGGGAGGGCAATAAAATATGAGCAAAATGACATGAATCACTTCCAGATATAAGAAATTACAAGAAGCACAATTCACCACTCTCTCATTCTGCCACAGCAACTGATGTTTCAGATGGGGGCTGCTCAGTCTGCCTAGTTCCTAGAATGAGGAGGATGTAGAGCAGTGCCTTCAGTCAACCCACAAAGAGCATGTTGAGTGAGTGATAATTTTTTTTAACATTTATTTATTTATTTTGATGAGTGAGAGAAAGTGTGCACCAGTGGGGTGAGAGGCAGAGGGAGAGTGTCTTTCAAGTAGACTCCCTGCTGATAGAGGAGCCCCAAGTAGGGCTCAATCCCATAACCCATGAGATCACAACCTGAGCCAAAACCAAGAGTCAGATGCTTAACCAGTTGATTTTTTAAGTAGGCTCCACACCCAGTGTGGGGCTAAAACTCACAACCCTGAGATTGAGCTGCATGCTCTACCAGTTGGGCCAGCCAGGCGCTCCAAGTCAGTGATAAATTTTAAGCCACATAAGACGGTACAGATGGAGGACTATGAACAAGAAAGGAGAGGAGAGGTCAGTAGGGAAAGAAAGGCAGACTTTGAAAGTATGAGAGTAACAGTCTCCTCCCCATCTGCCATTTCCAGTTCATAATGCATTTCCCACTTACACATCTCACTAATCCTTAAAACTTGAAATATAAAAAATCAAAATAGTTTCTCCACAAATTAGCAGCACTTCTCAGCTTCCACACCACCTTCAATCTTTTGGTTCTCTCGCCTCTTCCCTCTCTTCATCTTATTAACCAGCCCATCAGTGCCTAGAACTGGATACATTCACGCTCCACACAAGCTTTCACCAAGTCCAGCCAATTCTTCTTTTGCACTTTCTCTCAGATCTGACCCTTAACTCTTTCTATGTTCATGGCAACCACCTTGATCTACAAGGACTATTTTCTTTTCTTTTTTTTTTACAAGGACTATTTTCTTTCTTTTTTTTTTATTTTAAAGATTTTATTTATTTATTTGACACAGAGAGAGATCACAAGTAGGCAGAGAGGCAGGCAGAGAGAGAGGAGGAAGCAGGCTCCCCACCCAGCAGAGAGCCCAATGTGGGCCTCGATCCCTGAGATCATGACCTGAGCTGAAGGCAGAGGCTTTAACCCACTGAGCCACCCAGGCGCCCAAAAAGGACTATTTTCATCTAGCTGACCTAGAATAGAACCTCTGTAAGAGCAGAGATCTCATTCGTTTGGTCACTGCTTATCCCCTGGCATAATGCAGACACTCAACATTATGACAGGATAAATAAATGAAGAAATCTAATCTATCTCTAGTCTTTTTTCCACTTTTATCTCTTTCCAAATGGTAGTGACAAACATCTTCACAAAAGCTTGTTTTCCATAAAAATCTTTCTTCTAGTTGAAATCCAATAATAGTATACTATTATCCATAGTGTGGAATCTAAAACTCTTCTACCAAGCATTTAATGCCTTCCAAAAGGTGGGCACCACTTTAACCAGTGATCAGAAATGGTCTCCTTGACATAGTCAAGCTAGTTTTAACCATCTCTAACTTAAACTACTTTTTCCTGTGTCCATGGCTCATCGGAATGCCCTTTCCTTTTTACTACTATAAATTAAAAACCAAGACTTAAGTTGATCCTACAATATCATGACGTTAATTTCTATAACTAAGAATTTCATTACAGTCACTATCCCTCATCCTTCCAACATGTTCCCAATTTTTTATGCTATTAGGCCCTAGTCACACCTTCCACTTCCAGGTCCCCTCTAATTTAGTCATATCCCAGCCACCTCCTACCACAACTACCCACCACTGTTGTCAAATCCCCTCTTAGGTCTTAAGCGTGCATTTAATTTCTTCCTATGTTAATTTATTCAGCACATATTTATTGAGTAGCTATTTCATGCGAGTCACTGTTCTAAGCACTGGGGATATAGCAAATCACAACAAAACACAAAAATCCCTGCTCTTGCAAAAGGATTACAATATTTAATGTGTAATATTCATTTTAATAAACAAAAGTCAGACAATAGCATAGAAAGTGGTAAGTGCCGTGGAGAAAATACATTAGAGATGGAAAAGAGGGGAAGGCCTTAACAAAAAACTGTCATGTAAATAAAAACTTTTAAGAATGAGAGTTACCAGGAAGCTATTTGGGGAAAATGGGTTCTGGGAAGAGGGTACAGCCAGTGTAAAAGCAGCATCACAGGAAAATGACTGATAATTCAGAGAACTGATCAAGACAGCCAGCATGGTGTGAATGAAGTAAGCACCAAGAAGGGTAGTAAGAGATGAGGTCGGATAACTGTGAGGGAAGCATATGGTCTAGGGCCTGTGGACCACTGGAAAGACTTGGGACTTTTTCTGCAATTGAGATGGAAGCTACTGGAGAATCTTAGGCAAATAAGGAATATAACATAACTGGCCTTTTAACATAGTGCTGTGTTGAAAACAGATGAAGTAGGAGCAAGGACAGAAGAAAGGAATCTAGTTAAGCTAGCACCAATAATTTAGGCAAGAGACGGTGATAATTTAGACCAGAGTAGTAGTAAAGGAGGTAGAGAGAAGTGTCTGGATGCTGGATTTATTTGGAAGCTAAGCCAACAAGATTTGCTTATAAATTGGATGTGGGGCCAAGAAAGAAGGAGTCAAGAATGATTCCAGAGCTTCTGGCCTGAGAAACTGACAGGAAGGAGTTCCCATTAAGTGAGCTAGGAAAAACTGTGAATAGAAGTTTTGAGGTAGGGGAAAGATCAGGAATTTGCCTTTGGACTGGTTAAGTCCAAAACCATACATGCCGTCCAAGAGGAGATGATGAGTAGAGAGTTAAATATCAAGGCTGGAATTTAAGAGAACAGTCTGGGTTAGAGAAATAAATTTGGAAATCATCAGTATATAAATGTTATTTAAAGAGGTGGTAGGGTGAGCTCTCTAAAGGACCATGTGTAGATAAAGAAAAGGTTCAAGGACTAACCCTTGGAATATTCTATTTGAGGAGGAACCAGGAAAACAGAATGACTAGTGAGGTGGAAAGAAAGCAATATTTCCTGTAAGCCAAAATGAAGAGCATGTTTCAAGGAAGAAGAGGAAGTAAACAACTGTATCAAATGCTGCTCATAGGTGAAGTAAAATGATGACTAAGAATTGACAACTGGATTTTAGCCAACGCTCAAATACCAAACCACAGTTGATACGGTGAGGGCAACAGCCTGATTAGAGTGAATTTAAGGGAATGTGTGGAAGTTGTTTTCAGAATAAGCTACCAGACTTACTTCCAACAATAATCCTTCTACCTAGCAGAAGGTCAAAACTGGGTTTCAGCCTCACTTTCTGTGAAAGTTATCTCAAGTGTTCATATTCATTACTTTGAAAAAAAAATTGATGGTGGTAGAGTCAGCCCTTAGTTTTCTGATACTAATTCCCCAGAAGTCGTTGTACTAGAAAGTTCATTTTAATTCCCAGCACCTTGAGTGAGTATATGTCCTAGATTTTCTAAAGTTTCCAATTTAATATAATTTTCTTCTGTTAATGAAGGGGACTCCTTATATGTGCAATTAAACATGTAATTTCATGCCACTATAATAGTTTTTATATTACATTTTTTGATCAAATCAAGAAAATTCTCTTTCAGCCAGGGGCTGAGGAAGGGAAAAAAGAGAGGTTTGTTCAATGGGTATAGAGTTTAAATTTTGAAAATGAAAAGGTTCTAGAGATCTGTTGCAGAACAATATGTATATTGCTAACAAGACTGTACACATAACAATGGTTAAGATGGTCAATTTTACGTTATGTGGTTTTTCATCATAGTTTTTTTTTTAATTCTTTTTCAGACATGATGTCTTGATTTTCAATTTAGAAAATACAGACACTATGCTATTAATTCAAATCTCTAATTGAAGGCATGCCAGGCACCGTTAACATTTGAGAAGTAAATGTTTTTTGTTTTGGGGGAGAAGTACTATTTAAAGAAGTAAAATTTGTTAAGAAACTCTTCTTTCTAAGCTTTAAAATAATTTCCTCCTTTTTTCCAGTTAAAGTAAAAGATACTATGTAGCATTAGGCAAGTGGCTATTAGAATGGGTTGTTAATAAGCAGAATGCGTATAAGCACAAAACCGCCTTACAGAATTTGGTATGGAAAGTTTATATCCATATTTTTAGTCATATGCTCTTTCAGGTGCATCTTTTTAGATGGTTCTCTAATAACTGACCTTTCATTCCTTGATTTCAGTTGTTCTTTGTATCTTTAATAAACCTTCCTCATGTAAGCGATACTAAACAAAGTGTTGCACATAAGGAAAGACAGATTATGTAGACCCCAAAAACATAGTGCTTAAAAGAACAGATCTAAGATTAAGCTGCCTGGGTCTGAATTCTGAATTCATAACTTATTATTACCTTGGACGTACTGCTTATTAACTTCTCTATGCTTCTGTTTCCTCATCTGTAAAATGAGAACATTATCCACCTCAGAGGACTGAGATAAACAAATAGTGTTTACAACACTGCCTGGCACACAGTAAGTGTTTAATAAATGTTAGTTAGTAGATATCTTCTTTACTGTTCCTAGTACCTAACATGGTGGTCCCTCAAATTTAGCCTTTTTGGCCAAAATGATAAACTGGGAATTTTAAAGAATTTCCTAGGGCGCCTGGGTGGCTCAGTGGGTTAAAGCCGCTGCCTTCGGCTCAGGTCATGATCCCAGGGTCCTGGGATCGAGGCCCACATCAGGCTCTCTGCTCAGCAGGGAGCCTGCTTCCTCCTCTCTCCTCTCTGCCTACTTGTAATCTCTCTCTCTCTGTGTCAAATGAATAAATAAAAAAAATCTTTAAAAAAAAAAAAAAGAATTTCCTAGCATATTGCTTTATTCCCGATTCCATTTTTACTGGCTCCAAGCTACTTACTCTTTAAATAAGTACGTTTTGGATTATTTTCTCCTAAATGCTTCCACTGAAGCTTCAACTTTTTTCCCAACTCAATTAATGACCTATTAATGACTCTTCCCCTTCAAGAGTGCTGCCCATACACTGTGAACTTTTTCTAAGTCATTCATTAAAAATGTTAAATATGAGCAGTGCCAAAACTAACCTCCTGTTTCCCACTGTTTATTATAATTCTCCATCTGAGAGAGTAACCATGGTACATTAAAAAAAACTATAGCATTAGGAATCAGAAGACCTAAGGTTTTAGATCCAACATCAGGTACTAGAAACCAGAGGCAAATAACTTTTAAAAACCTTTAGTTTTCGGGGGCCCTTGGTGGCCCAGTGGTTAAGCGTCTGCCTTTGGCTCAGGTCATGATCCAGTGTCCTGGAACTGAGCCCCACATCAGGTCCCTGCACAGCAGGGAGTCTGCTTATCCCTCTCTCTCTGCCCTTTCCCCCAACTTGTACATGTGTATGCACACGCTCTCTGTTGCGCTCTCAAACAAATGAATAAAGGGCGCCTGGGTGGCTCAGTGGGTTAAAGCCTCTGCCTTTGGCTCAGGTCATGATCTCAGGGTCCTGGGATCGAGGCCCGCATCGGGCTCTCTGCTCAGTAGGGAGCCTGCTTCCTCCTCTCTCTCTGCCTGCCTCTCTGCCTACTTGTAATCTCTCTCTCTCTCTGTCAAATAAATAAATAAAAATCTTTAAAAACAAAAACAAAAAAATGAATAAAATCTTAAAAAAAAAAGCTTTAGTTTTCTCATCTATAAAATGGAACTGCAGGTCCTACCTACTTTGGAGTTTAGCTATGAATATCAAATGCACCAGTCTTTCAACTCTATCATGCTCTATTCTTGCTGCCATTGTCTTAAATATAGGCCCATAGTTCTTGCCTAAACTTCTGCAACAACGTATTTCCCAACTGATCCTGATTTCATTTTCTTTTCTCTACAATTATCCTCTATACTACACCCATAACTATCTTTTCAAAATACAAATTTGATTATATTGTTCTCTACCTAGAAGGTGAAATCAAAACTCCTTAGAGTATGGCATTTAAGACTTTTAAGAGTCTGGCCCTAGAGAGCCCAGAAATACAACCTCACATATATGTTAACTGATTTTTCAATAAGGATGCTAAGACCATCCAATGGGGACAAAAAGAATCTCCTTAACAAAAGGTGGTGGGACAACTGGATAACCATATGCAAAAGAATGAAGTTAGACTCTTACCTTGTATGGTACAGGAATATTAACTCAAATGGATCAAAAACCTAAATTTAAGAGCTAAAACTATAAAACTCTTAGAAGACAATATACAGGAAAATCTTCATGACCTTTGATTTGGGAATGGTTTCTTAACTATGACACCAAAAGCAAAGGCAACAAAAGAAAAAATAGATGAAACTGGATTTCATCAAAATTAAAAACTTTTGTGCATCAAAGGATACTATCAACAGAGTGAAAAAACAATATACCGAAGGGAGAAAATATCTGAAAATCATATTATCTGAAAAGGTTGGGTTTTTTTTTTTAAGATTTTATTTATTTGTCAGAGAGGGAGAGCGCATGCACAGCAGGAAGAGCAGGTGGCAGAGGGAGAAGCAGGCTTCCTGCTGAGCAAGGAGCCTAATGTGGGACTTGATCCTAGGACCCTGGGATCATGACCGGAGCCGAAGGCAGATGCTTAACTGACTGAGCAACCCAGGTGTCCCCGAAAAGGGTTTAATATCTAGAGTAAATAAAGAACTCCTACAACTCAACAAAAAACAAATAATCCAATTAAAAATGGGCAAAATGACTTGAACAGATCTTTCTCCAAGATAAAAATGACCAAGAAGTACATAAAAAAAATATTCAACATCATTAGAGAGAAACGCAAATCAAAACCACAGTGGGTACCACTTCATACCCAGTACAATGGATATTATTAAAAACAAAACAAACAAACTTGCTGATGAGAATAAAAGGAAACTGGAACCCTTGTGCATTGTTCGTAAGAATGTAGAATTGCACCACTGCTGTGAAAAACAGTTTGGTGCTTTCTCAAAACGTTAATCATAGAATTACCATATGATCCAGCAATTCCACTCCTAGGTAAATACCCAAAAGAACTAAAAAGAGATTCAAACAGATACTTCTATATCAGTGTTCAAAGTTGTAGTATTATTCACAATAGCCAAAAGGTGGAAACAACTCAAGTGTCCAGCAACAGATAAATGCATAAACAGAATGATATATATACAGAGAGAGAAAAGGATGGTAATATTATTCAGCAATAAAGAGGAATGAAGTTTTGATACATGCTACAACATGGATAAACCCTGAAAACATTATGCTAAGTGAAATAAGCCAGACAGAAATGGACAAATATGGTATGATTCCAGTTATATGAAGAATCTGAAATAGGCAAATTCATAGAGATGAAAGTAGAATAGAGATCATCAGGGGCTGGTATATGGGAGCAGTTATTGCCTAACGGGTATAGACTTTTTGTCTGGGATGGTAAAAAAAAAAAGTTATAGAAATAGATAGTGGTGATGGATACATCATCATTAATGTACTTAATGCCATTAAATTATAAACTTAAAAATGGTTAAAATAGGGGCACCTGGGTGGCTCAGTTGTTAAGCGCTTGCCTTTGGCTCAGGACATGATCCATTCTGGGATCAAGCCCCTCAGGGCCCTGAGATCAGGCCCTGGGTAAGCAGGAAGCCTGCTTCTCCCTCTCCCACTCCCCCTGCTTGTGTTCCCTCTCTTGAAGTCTCCCTCTCTGCCAATTAAATAAATAAATAAAATCTTAAAAAAAAAAGGTTAAAATAGCAAAAATTTTTTTAAAGAGGGAGAAGGGGAGGGGCAGAGGGAGAGAGAGAATCTTAATTAGGCTCCATGCCCAGCATGGAGCCCAATGTGGGGCTCAATATCACAACCCTGAGATCATGACCTGAGCCAAAATCAAGAGCTAGATGCTTGGGGTGCCTGAGTGGCTCAGTCGGTTAACTGTCTGTCTTCAGCTCAGGTCATGATCCCAGAGAGCCTGCTTCTCCCTCTCCCTCTCCCTCTCCCTCTCCCTCTCCTTCTCCCTCTGCCTGCCACTCCCCCTGCTTGTGCTGTCTCTCTCTGTCAAATAAATAAAATCTTAAAAAAAAAAAAAGAGTTGGACTCTTAACCAACTGAGCCACCCAAGCATCCCTAAAATAATAAATTTTATGTTAAGTATATTTTACCACAACAAAAAAATAACGATAATAAAGAGTCTGACCCTAAATAGCTTTATCTCCAGCCACAAATTCCTTTCCTTCTCACCACCTTACATGCCATTCTCCTACTGAACTCCCTGACCCGTGAAGGTACAACTGACTTTCAATCTTTCCTGGCTACATTTATGTTTCTTTGGCTTTACCCCTTTCTAAGTTTGGTGAACTACTCTTCATACATCAGGATTCAGTCTTCAGTGAATCCTTTCCTTCTTGACTTCCTGAAGCAGTTAATCAATTATTCCTTTGTACTCTCAAATCTCTTTGTAAATAGTTCTACTGTAGCATTTAAAAATGCATTATGGATTATTTCTCAATGTGTATCTCTTCTATTACATTGCATTCCTTAAGAGCAAGTATTGAATCTTACCATCTCTCTGTCTAGCATCTAGCCCATGGTAGATATTCAACCTTCCCAAATAAATGAGTTACGTATATAACATGCTTTGAAAAAAATCAGAAAGCACTATGTCAGGAAAGGACTTATTTCATTTTACTCTTTGTGAATTTATTCAAGTTAGCTTCCAGTTTACAAAACAAGTCCCTGAAGATATGCAATATATAACAATTTTTTCAATATACTTCCACTAAATTAATCCCAATGTTTTCTTCTCTTCTTTTAGATGCTAAATAGAACCAGAAAAATATTTTTGGGTTTTTATATGAACAAAATACTAATCTAAATGTACTAGCATATATTTCAAAGAAAAGATACATCTGTCTAGAAAGAAAATGAGTTAATAATGAGTAGTTTTACATCAGACTATTTTGACCATGCCTTCCAGAAAAGTAGTGTAATCAGGTATATGGATATCTACGGTAGCCCTAGCACATATTTATGCATGCTTTGAGAGCCAGTGCAAACTACTGAATCAGTCATCAAATATTTACTTATTTAACTATTACACACATAGGGTACAATACCAAATATGTACATGTTTATATGCTTTAGACTAGATTTTTATAGTCAAGAATTCACAATATAAAGTTGGAAGACACAGAAAAAAAGATGCAAAGAAAAAGACATGCAGTATAAACATGCAGATATGGTCATTCATTCAACAATTATTTATTAACTGGGTATAAGCCAGATACTCGAAACACTGCAAATTAAAAGAAATGGACCCTTCCCGCAGGAACCTTAAACATTTATTAAGTAATGTTATGCCAGAAACTGTGCAAATACAAAGACAAATAGAACATACAGCCATGCCTAGCTTACAATCTACATATGGAGAGATCATTACAAATAAATAAATACGGCGATTAACACTGACAACTCTTTCTCAAAACTCTTTTCCCTTGGACTCCACAGTATCTGGGGCTTTCTGTTCCTTTCTGCCTGGCTAATCTTTCTCAATCATTTAAACCCGCTCTTCCTCTACTAAACCCTTATTTGCTGCAAAGCTCTGCACTACATATGCATGTCCCTCTACAACCTACCCTTCCTGACTTCAACAACCATAACAGATTTAAATCTGTCCCTAACCCATCCTTTCTACTGAGTTCCGGAAGTGTATTTCCAATACCTACTTCATATTTCATAAATTCCTCAAACTCTACTTACTTAAATTTGTACTTTTCTCAAACTAACTTCTAATCTAAGGTTCCTACCTCAGGTCATAGCATCACCATCAGCTGGGCTGCACAAACCAATATGAAGGGATTCATCTTTGAATCCCCATCACACATCAAATGTATTATAAAATCTTAATTGTATTTCTATGTCTATGCCTTCATGACCCAGCGTTTCTCCACTAAGTTGTTACTGGCATTTGTAGCAGGACAGCTCCTCATTGTTGGAATTCTGCTCCTGCAATACAGAACATCTACCATTCCTACCTCCATGTCTAACTGCCACTAATGCTCCCCTGTCACTAATACTAACAAAAATGCAGTACTGAGGCTAGTACTGACCAGGTTAAGAATTGTACGATGCTTAGTTGAAGACTCTATTATCTCTTATCTGCACTACTAAAAAAAATTTTTAAATAAAAACCTTATTTTCCTTACGTCTATTTTTTTCTTCCCACCAATCAATTCTCTATTCTGCAGCCAGAATAAATGTTTTAAGCTTAATTTGATCAAGTAATTCCTCTACTCAAAATCCTCAATGTTTCTGGTCTTAGGCAAAAGCATTTAGTTTTTTGCCATTAAATATAACATTAGCTGTGGGGGCTCTGATAGATACCCCTTATGAATTTGAGGAAGTTTCCTTTCATTTCTATTTTGCTTGGAGTTTCCTATCATAAATGGGTATTAAATTTTGTCAAAAGCATTTTCTACAAGGATATCCAATCTCACCAATTCTATCTAACATTGTACTAGAGGTCCCAGCCATTGCAATAACGCAAGGAAAAATCATGCAACTGAAAAGGGGGGAGGGGCGCCCGGGTGGCTCAGCTGGTTAAGAATCTATCTCTTGGGCAACTGGGTGGCTCAGTGGGCTAAAGCCTCTGCCTTCAGCTCAGGTCATGATCTCAAGGTCCTGGGATTGAGGCCCACATCGGGCTCCCTGCCAGCAGGGAGCCTGCTTCCTCCTCTCTCTGCCTGCCTCTCTGCCTACTTGTAATCTCTCTCTCTCTGTCAAATAAATAAATAAAAAATCTTTAAAAAAAAACTATAAAAAATGGCAAAATTAAAAAAAAAATCTATCTCTTAATTTCGGCACAGGTCATGATCTCAGGGCCTTGTCAGGCTCCACACTAGGTGTAAAGCCTGCTTAAGATTCTCTATCTCTCCCTCTGAACCACCCCTTCCCCCACTCTTAAAAAAAAGGAATTATGTGCAGATGACATGATGATACACATAAAGAATTCTAAATTCTAAGCACTCAGGGCGCCTGGGTGGCTCAGTGAGTTAAAGCCTCTGCCTTCGTCTCAGGTCATGATCTCAGAGTCCTGGGATTGAGGCCTGCATCGGGCTCCCTGCTCGGCGGGGAGCCTGCTTCCTCCTCTCTCCATCTGCCTCTCTGCCTACTTGTGATCTCTCTCTCTCTCTGTCAAATAAATAAATAAAATCTTTTAAAAAAAAATTCTAAGCACTCTACAAAAAAGCTACTACTGAGTATTGTGGCTTTTTCTTTGTAGAATACTTAGAATTCCTTAGATTCCATTAATACTAGAATGAACTCTAATGCAGGGAAATAATCAATATACAAAAATTAATAGCACTTCTATGCAAAGAACAAGTAGAAAACTGAATAAAAGATACAATTCCATTCTTGATAGCATCAAGTATACAAAATACTTAGAAATAAATGTAGTAAAATATGTAGGAGTGCTTGATACTGAAAATTATAAAATGCTGCTGCAAGAATTTAAAGAAGGCTAAAAAGAGAAACACTACATACATGGATTGAAATATTCTATATTGTTAAGATTCGACTCACATCAAATTCATTTCTAGATATACCATGGGTTGAATTGTGTGCCAAAAAAGATATGTTGAAGTCCTAACCTCCCAGTACCTGTGAATGACCCTTACTTGGAGAGTTGTTGTAGATGTATTCAAGTTAAAATGGAGTCATACTGGATTAGGGTAGAGTTTAATCCAATATGACCAACATATTGATAAGGACAGAAAACAGAATTAGGGAAGAAAACACCATGTGAAGAGACAAAGACACACGGACATACTGGGAAGACAATCACAGAAGATGGAGACAGAGACCAGAGCTCTGCCACCATAAGCCAAGGAACACCTGATGTTATCAGAAGCTAGAAGAATCTTACCCCTAGAGGCTCCATTGGGGATATGACGGTGACAACACCTTAATTTTGGACTTCCATTCTCCAAAACTGTAAGATAACAAGTTTTGGGGGTTTTTTTCAAGGTTTTTGTTTGTTTGTTTTTTTAAGATTTACTTATTTTAGAAGACAGAGAAAGACAGAGAGAAGAGAGAAAACAGGGTAGGGGCAGAGGGAGAGAATCTTCAAGCCAACTCCTTGCTAAGTATAGAGTCCCATGTGGGGCTTGATCCCACCACCCATGAGATCATTACCTGAGTCCAAACAAAGAGTTGGAGGCATTCAGGTACCCCAAGTTTCTGTTGTTTTAGGCCATTCAGTTTGCGGTGCTTTGTTACAGCCTAGGCAACTAATACATATAGTGAATACTCTAAAGTTATTTAATTTGTTGGTGAAATACTACTCTTATATAATATCACAAAATATATTTTATTTATATAATTTTATATTTTTTTCTTTTTAAAAAGATTTATCTATTTATTTGGGGGTTGGGCACACACATGACAGAGACAAGGCAGGGGCGGAGGGAGAGAATCTTCAAGCAGACTCCCCAATAAGCACAGAGCCCAATGTGGGGTTCAATTTCATGACCCATGAGATCATGACCTGAGCAAAACCAAGAGTCGGTGGCTTAACCAATTGAGACACCCAGGCGCCCCTAATTTTATATATTTTTAAACATACCTATAAAATATTGTGTGGAAACACAGTTTACTAGAAAGAGCAAGGGTTGTTGCAATCAGAGCCCTGAGTTTAGAATTAATTCTGCCTTACCTCTTAAGCCTGTTTCTTCGTTCATAAAATGAGAAGATTAATGAAATAAAACATGTAAACACCTGTCCAGTACAGAGTTTGACATTCAGTAATGTCCGTTCCTTTCTTTCCTGGGTATATTCTTATAGTTAGTCTTGTACTGTTCTCTTTAAGCCTGAATATATTAATTAAACTGACAAAAATATATTGAGCACTTGAAACCTGTCCCCCTTTTTCTTTTTTGTCTCCCTTTATTTTCATATTTCTCCACTATCTTTTGCTCCCATATTAAGGGACAGTGATCCCGAGGAAGTTCCATGGAGATCACAAATTGATCCTTGAAAAATGATGTCTACGTGGGGTGCTGGATGGCTCAGTTAAGCGTCTGCCTTGGCTTGGGTCATAATCCCAGGCTCTCTGCTCAGTGGAGACTGCTTTCTCCTTCTCTTTCTGCCCCTCTCCCCAACTTGTATGTGTGTCCTCTCTCTCTCAAATAAATAAAATCTTAATAAAGAAAAGAAAAGAAAACTGATGGCTACACTTTAGTTATGCAAAGAAAAGGTAAAAGGACATTCAAGGAGCTTCTTTCTACCTGCTTGATAGAGGAAAAGAAACAATCCTTAACTGTGTGGTACGTGATACCTGTCCTCTGAGTGATAAGGAGAACTTTGTAAACTGTGACTTCATTAAGCAAGAACTAATTTCTTGTGGCGTAAGACCTAAGTTTTCCCCATTTTAACTTCTTCCTTGGAAGAAAATTAATATTTCCTTTGACTAAAAGTTCAAGTTTCCCTCTAGACATAGGTTAGGATGCAGTAATTCCAGTTTCCCCCACTGCTTCAAGGTTCTTTCTGATTCCTAAATAACTTTAACTTTCTTGCCCTATTTCTTCCTGGCCAGGTAGCTCCTCCTTTGAACAATGTTGGCTGTTACCTTCCATGTCTGATTCTTTCTCTCTGGCAAACTAGGTCCTTCCCCTAAGGATGAATTCAAACCTTATCTACAGGAAGCCTTTTCTATTTAATATAAAATGACATTATTTGCACCTTGTAATTTCAATCCTGTATATCTAATTTAAATTCACATTGGGGCAAGACTGTTTCTCATTAGATGATTAACAAAGGCCTCATCGACTAACAATTTTCACTCTTAAACTTGACTCCCTTTAGCATTTTGTACTGATCTGTCCTGCCCTTCCTTCTTGAAACTTTTATCCCTTGGCTTTAATAACACCTATTCCTCTCTCATTGTATCCCTCTCCTATTCAATGTTTATATATCTTGTGCTTCCATCTTTAACCCTAATTTCATTACTTTATTCATCAAATATGTTTGAGTTTCTATTTTGGGGCAGTACCTATGCTATATACTGTGGATGCAGCAATGAATGAAAGAATGAGAGCAGATAGAGTGTACATGATTATAGAGCTTAAAATTGAGCAGTGAACATGAGGGGAAGGCCTAACCCAAATTAAGAGGTTTGGGGAAGACATTCTTGAGAAAGAGTTTTAGCTGAGTCCTAAAAAAAGATTAGGCTTTAGTGAGGTAAAGAAAGAGAGGTCTAGAGAAACAAGAAGCTTGGAAAAGATGAGAAGAGAGTTCCGAATGGAGGACACTGCATGTTTCAAAGCACAGAAGAGGAAAAACCATGGAGTGTTAGAGGATGTAAAAGTTCAGTATGTGCGAGAAGGGAACCAAAGGTTGAATAATAATATCTGATGCTGGACTGCAAGGCTGGGGTCAGACTGTGAAAAGATCTGTGAGCTATGTTTAAGGCAATAGAAAGGCACTGACTGGCTTCTTCATCTCCTTTTATGACATGCTTAATTTTTATTTTTAAACAATTCCATGGACATATAATTTACATACAACAGACTGCATTTATTTACAGCATTCAATTTGATGACTTTTGATAGCTTTATACATTTGTGTAACCACCACTGCAATCAAGATAGAGAACATTTTTACCACCCCCTCAAGGTTTCCTTTCGTCCCTTTGTCATCCCTTCCTCTACCTCTGACCTCAGATGACAATGGTTCCATTTTCTATTACTATAGTTTCCCTTTTCCAAAAAATTACATAAATGGAATCCTAACTATGTACTGTTTTATATTGGGCTTCTTTACTCAGCACAATGGTTTTGGGATTCATCTATGTTTTTGGGTGTATCAGTAATTCATTCTTTTTTATTGTTGCATAATATTCTACTCTACAGACTTATCACATTTTGTTTATCCATTTGCCTGACAGACATTGGGTTTTTCCAGCTTGGGGCTTTTGTGAATATAGCTACTATGGATGTCTGTGTATAAATGTTTTGTCATGGTCATATGTTTTTATTTCTCTTCAGTAAAAACCTAGGAGTGGAGGGGCGCCTGGGTGGCTCAGTGGGTTAAAGCCTCTGCCTTCAGCTCAGGTCATGATCTCAGGGTCCTGGGATCGAGCCCCGAATCAGGCTTCCTGCTTCCTCCTCTCTCTCTGCCTACTTGTAATCTCTCCCTCTCTGTCAAATAAATAAATAAAATCTTAAAAAAAAACCAACAATCTAGGAGTGGAATGGCTGGGTCATATGCTAGGTATACATTTAACTTTATAAGAAACTGCTAAGCAGTTTTCCAAAATGGTTATACCACTTTAAACTCCCACCAGCAGTACATGAGAACAGTAGTTGCTCTACATCCACACTAACACTTAGTATTTTAAGTCTTTTTATAATAGTCATTTTAATGGGTCTGTACTAGTGCCCCATTGTGGTTTTAATTTGCATTTTCTTGATGACTAATGATATTGAGTATCTTTTCATGTGCTTACTTGCCATCCATCAGTCTTCTTTGATGAAGTGTCTTTTCAAATCCTTTGCTCATTTTTAAAAATTAGATTGTCTTATTTATTTTCATTGAAATATAGTTGACACACAAAGTTACATTAGTTTCAGGTGTACAACATAATGATGGGACAACTCTATACATTATGCTATGCTCATCACGGGTATAGCTACCATCTGTCACCAAACAATGCTATTGCACTATCATTACCTATATTCCTTATGCTGTAATTTTATCTCTGTGACTTATTCATTCCATAACTGGAAGACTGTACCTAATCCTCTTTTCCCATTTTCCCCATGGGTTATCTTCTTTTTATTGAGTTTTATGAAGCTTTTATATATTCTGATACAATTTTTCTGTCAGTTAAATGTGCCATGAATGTTTCTTCCAATCTGTGTCTTGCTTTTTCTTTTAAAAAGTAGTGTTTTTTGAGTTTTTGTTTTGAAAGTCCAATTTATCATTATTTTTCTTTATGGTTCATGCTTTTTGTATCCTCAAAAATCCATTAAAATCCTAAGTTGCAAATATTTTCTCTTGTGTTATCTTCTGGAAGATTCAGTTTCACTTTTTACATTTAGGTTTGTGATTCATTTCAAGTTAATTCTGTTGTTGTTGTTTAAAGATTTTATGTATTTATTTAACAGAAAGAGAGAGCACAAGCAGGGGGAGCAGCAGAGGGAGAGGGAGAAGCAGACCCCTCACTGAGCTGGGAGCCCGAGGCGGGGCTCCATCCCAGGACCCTGAGATCATGACCTGAGCCGAAGGCAGACGCTTAACCAACTGAGCCACCCAGGCGCCCCAAGTTAATTTTATACATGCTGTAGGGTGGAAGTTATTGTTCTTTTTCCCCCCATAAAAATAGCAAATTGTTTCAGTATTTTTTGTTGAAAAGACTTTTTTTTCTTTCTTTTCTCCATTACGACTTTTTTCTTTTTTTTTTCTTTTTGGTAAATTGCTTTGGCTATTCTAGGTTATTTGCATTTCCAGATACATTTTAGAATCAGTTTGTCAGTTTCAATAATAAAAAAGTCTGTGGGAGTTTTTACTGAATCTTGAATTCGTTTTTTTCCTAGGGCTGTTGTAACCACAAAACCCAGTGGCACCTAAAACTTAAAACAAATGGAATTTATTCTCTCACAGTTCTGGAGGCTAGAAGTCCAAAATTACAAGGGCCACGCTCCCTCTTTGAAGGCTCTAGGGCAAGATCCTTCCTTGTCCCCTTCTTAGCTTCTCAGTGGTGGCTAGCAATCCTTGTCATCCCCAGGCTTGTAGATGCATCACTCCAGTGAAGGCCTCCATTGTCTCATGCTCTTCTTCCCTGTGTGTCTTTGTGTAACCATGTCCAAACGTCCTCTTATAAGGATACAAGACAGTGGATCAGGGTCCACACTAATCCAGAAACCCATAACACTTTGAATCAGCACTAAGGACTATCAAGAACCCATAGGAAAAATTTACAATATGGTCCTTCCTCAAGGAGCTTAAATTTTTGTTGAGAAGACATTAACATGTAAGAACGTACTAGTGAAAAGTGAAAAAATAAATAAATTAGTGTGGTTCATATAGTAAGTATAAATAGTATGTAAAGAAGGAAAAGCATGCTCTGGGGCAGAAATCCCGGACATGGATTTAAAAAACTGGGTAAAAGAGGCGCCTGGGTGGCTCAGTTGGTTAAGCATCTGCTTTCAACTCCGGTCCTGGTATCCAGTCCCACCTCAGGCTCCCTGCTCAGCGAGGAGCCTCTCCCTCTGCCTCTGCTGCTCCCCCTGCTTGTGTTCTCTCTCTCCCTCTGTCAAATAAATAAATAAAATAGCTTAAAAGAATAAAAAAAAAAAAAGCTGGGTAAAAGATTGATAGAATATATACACAGAAAAGAGGTAAGAGATTAAGAGTCAAACAACAGGAACAAAAGTACAAAAACAGGAATTAACATGACACAGAGAGGCAGGTGGGGAGACAAAAGGAAACAAAATAATATGTCTGGATCACAGTTTGAGTCAGGAAATCATCAGAGCCAAAGGTCACTGAAGCCACTCCATGGGAAGTTCTTAAAAGTTAGACATCAGAATTAATGCAGTGAAATAGCCACTCTGAACGTAAGGTTTGAAGAAGATCAGATTTGCTTTAGAGGTAGGAACTGACTGAAAGAAATACAGACCTGGGCAAGGAGACTAGTTAGGAAGCTACAGCTGTTTCCTTTACAATCAATTCTCTATTCTGCAACCAGAATGTTTTTAAGTCAATTTGACCAAGGAATTCCTCTGTATGTTAAATCACTTAATATCAGATACTAGGAATCAAAGATGACACCATAATTTCTAACCTTAGTCTTAATTATGGTTGTATGGCCAAGAAAATATGAAAGTGATATAGTTTGGAGAGGAGGTATGAATTTTGTATGGTTTATGAACAATTTGAGGTAGCAATTAAATTACAGCTAGAACTTGGTCAGATTATGACTGATGAGGCAGAGGCCACGGCATGAATTATCATGTGGAGCGTATCACAAGAACTGTAGAAAGTTGATCCCCAAATCACAGAGGAACTGACAGGCTCCAGGAAGTCAGCTAAGAAAAATATGGGAGGAGTCAACTAAGCCTAACTAAAAATGGACCAGGAAATGGGGGAGGAAAAAAAGTCAAACAACCAGGAGCAATGGGTGAGGCAGGTAGGCTGGAGGTGGGACCGGGTCTAGGCAGGAACTCTCTACATCCTGGAAAGAAGACAGGATGTAGCTGTGGAATAATAGCTAGTATATCACTTACTGTACCTATCTTTCTTTTTTCCTTTTTTTAAAAAAGATTTTTATTTATTTATTTGACAGAGAGAAAGATCACAAGTAGCCAGAGAGGCAGGCAGAGAGAGAGAGGGAACCAGGCCCTCTGCTGAGCAGAGAGCCCAATGCGGGGCTCGATCCCAGGACCCTGAGATCATGACCTGAGACAAAGGCAGAGGCTTAACCCATTGACCCCTCTTTCTCTCTTTCTTTCTCTCTTTCTTTTTCTTTCTTCCTTTCTTTCTTTCTCTCTCTCTCTTTCTTTCTTTCCCTCTCTCTCTCTCTCTCTTTCTAGTATATGGTATGCATTATTCTGAACATGTTAATAAATTCATTCATTTAAACTTTATAAGAATGAGAGGTAACTCTTACTGCCCTTATTTTACAGATGAGGAAAGTGAGGCAGAGAGAAATCATTTGCCCAAAGTTACACACATATACTAAATGGCAGCACCAGGGCGCCTGGGTGGCTCAGTGGGTTAAAGCCTCTGCCTTCGGCTCAGGTCATGATCCCAGGGTCCTGGGATCGAGGCCCGCATCGGGCTCTCTGCTCGGCAGAGAGCCTGCTTCCTCCTCTCTCCTCTCTCTCTGCCTGCCTCTCTGCCTACTTGTAATCCCTCTCTCTGTGTCAAATAAATAAATAAAATCTTTAAAAACATAAAAAAATAAATGGCAGCACCAGGATTTGAGTCTACAGCAATAAATATCCACTGTATGCCAAAGTTTATGCACATGCACGTGCGCACACACACGCACACACACACACACTGAGCATATTTTGGGGAGGGAGAAAAGGTAATATGCCTCCCATCTCCTTTCTGGCACATCATCTTTTCCCTATTTAACCAAAGGTATATACTACGTCAGGAAGATTGTGGTTGTTAAACGCAAAAGAGATTATTTATCATTCAGCTCCAAACCTCAAAACTGACTTTTTTTTTTCATTTGTAATAACACAACAATCTGGGGGAGTACATTCTAACAGCTCCTTTTAATTATCAAGAACCTGACTTGGCTCATATGGACCACACAGCTTTAATATAAGATACACATAGGAAGAATTCAAGGTCAGATAAGAGAAATGCCCTACACACGGAAAACAGAAGTCCTTTCTGACAGAAAGAGAAAAGAAAGGCATTGTGTGGATCATAGATTCCCCTTCTTTTTCTTTTTTTTTCTTTTAAGATTTTATTTATTTATTTGACAGAGAGACAGCGAGAGAGGGAACACCAGCAGGGGGAGTGGGAGAGGGAGAAGCAGGCTTTCTCGAAGAGCAGGGAGCCCAATTCAGGGCTTGATCCCAGAACCCTGGGATCATGACCTGAGCCGAAGGCAGATGCTTAACGACTGAGCCACCCAGGCGCCCCAGAGATTCCCCTTCTTATGCGCTGAACTGTGTTCCCCCCAAAATCCATATGTTGACATCTCAAACCCCAGTACCTCAGAATGTAACCTATTTGGAAATAAGGTCTTTAAAGAGGTGATTAAGTTAAAATGAGGCCATTAGGGTGGGGCCCTAATCCATTATGACTGGTGTCCTTATAAGAAAAGGAAGAGATGCTAAGGATTTGTGTGCAAAGCAGGTCTGGCCCCAGGGAGGGAGGACTACAACGTGATAACAAAGCAGCAAGAGGGCAGCCATCTGCAAGCCAAGGAGAGAGGCTCCAGAAGAAACAAATCTGCTGCACTTCAGCCTTGGATTTCCAGACTCCAGAACTGTAGGAACATAAATTTCTGTTTTCAGCCACGCAGTCTGTAGTATTTTGTATGGGAGTCCTAGCAAACTAATATAACCCTCTGGGGGAATTCCTTTAGAGGATGGCAAAAAATAAGATAAATATGGAGGAATCCCACAGAAGTGGGGCTTGCTTCTTACTTCCCTGGACAACTTACGCTTCCTTAAGTTATTTCTGTGTTCTAACAGCTCAAGTAACAGAGGTAACAGATTGAAAATGGCAGAACAGTATAATAAATTTGAAGACATCCAATATTACCTTTCTGATTCCTTTGGAGCTGGGATTTCTGGACTCCCAAAGCTAGCCTGACAGTAGCATACCTAGCACCTAGATCTTCGTCTCTAATACCATTTTCCAAAAAAAGAAACCAAGTCTTATTGGAGAAATTGCTGATTCTAGCACTGGGGGCAGGAAATTTACAAGATAAAGCATCTTGTATTGCCAGAAAGTAAGGAAGGGGCATGTCACAGCAATGGTATTATGTCCAAGGGATGCAGGAAGCAACTCAGAAAGCTCCCAATGGTCAAAATTGGAACAATTTGAGCAAAAAAATAAAATGACATTGGATTATAACCTGAAGTTTAAAATAAATATCCATGAATCCATACTAAAATAAATGACAAAATTAATTAATTAAGGGAAAAGAGACAAAGGTCCATGCAGAAGGATTTCAAATAATTTATACAGATACTCTGACCTTAAGGAGGTAAGAGTACAATTCCCATTCATTTTAAGTGTGGGCCGCACATAGTAACTTCCTTCCAAAGAGTACAGCATGGAAAAAGAGGAAAAAAGAGTAACTTTATGGTACAGAAACATGACAAACACTACCTCAAGCCAGGTGATCAAGGTTAACATCAACAGTGATAAGTCATTTTGAGAGATGTACTACTAATATGATATGATAAGAATGACACTATACCTCTGTGGTCTTTTTCCCAAAAATCTTTATAAAAGCCATAATCCCAATCTAATCCTGAAAAGAGCATCAAACAAAACCCAATTGAGAGACATCTGACCAGTAATCCTCAAAACTGTCAAGGTCATCAAAAACAAAGCCTGAAAAACTGTCACAACCAAAAGGAGACTACGGAGACACAAGGCTAAATGTAATGTGGTACTCTGGATGAGATCCTAAACAGAAAAAGGATATTAGGGGGAAAATGAGGAAACTGGAATAAAGTATGGACTTTGTTGGGCCAACGGGGTCCGGGGAACTGAGGAGACCACAAGATGGCGGCTGCCCTACTGTCTCACCGCCCCGCCCCCCTCTAATCAGCTTCCACTCTCAAAAGACCGCCAAGGCCAGAGCTTCGGCGGGAAACCGAGGGCTGAACTCCATCCAATCTCCTACCAATTATGGTCATGTTCCCCTGTTCCGCCCACACCCCATAAAAACCCGTGCGCATCCTCCCCAGGTGCGACTTCCCCGACTCCCTTCTCTCGGAGTCGCGGAACCTCGCCCGAGGGCATCTCTATTAAAAATCTCCCCTCGTGCCTATTCGTCTGGTGCTTTGTTTAATCCGCCGTTACTGGGAGGGCTACCGAGAAACCTTACAGACTTTAGTTAATAATAATGTATCAACAAGGGTTCATTAATTATGACAAATGTACCATACTAAAGATGTTAATAATAGGAGAAACTAAGTGTGGGGTATATGGAAACTCTCTGTACTATCTTTGCAGTAATTCCATATATCTAAAATTGTTGTAAAATAAAAGTTTATTTAATTTTTCAATTTTTTTTAAATTTTATTTGAGAGAGCACAAGTGAGGGAGCGGCAGAGGGAGCGGCAGACTCCGTGTCTAGCAGGGAGCCAGATGCCAGTATCTATCCCAGGACTCCAGGATCATGACCTAAGGGGAAGGCAGACCCTTAACCAACTGACTGAGCCACCTAGGTGCCGTATTTAACTTTTTTAAAGATTTGTTTAATCCAGAGAGAGTGGTGAGCAGGGAGAAGGGCAGAGGGAGAGGGGAAGAAGACTCCCCACTGAGCGTGAAGCCTGAGGAGGGGGCTCCACCCCATGACTGATCATGACCCCAGCTGAAACCAAGAGTAGGCTGCTCAACTGACTGAATCACCCAGGTACCCCTAAAAGTTTATTTAAAAAAAGAAAAAGACAGCCTGAGCAAGGACTGCCTTACCAACAACTCCTACACACACATCCTACCCTAAAGCAGCTCAGCAGGGCAAAGGGATTTTTGGTGCGAAACATCTACTGGAAGGAGGCAGGTATATAGGGGGTGATGCCTCCATAGGATCATGGTCTCCAAAAGACTGTAAAAGAAGGGGCGGCTGGGTGGCCCAGTTGGTTAAGCAACTGTCTTCGGCTCAGGTCATGATCCTGGAGTCCCAGGATCAAGTCCCGCATTGGGCTCCCAGCTCCATGGGGAATTTGCTTCTCCCTGTGACCTCCCCTCTCATGCTCTCTCTTCTCTCTCTTCTCTCTCTCTCAAATAAATAAATAAAATCTTAAAAAAAAAAAAAGATTGTAAAAGAAGTACCTAATAAGTCATCCAAGCACTACTGTTTATACTTAAGATAAAGACTCTAGAAGACCCACAAAATCACATGCAGATCTGAGGTCACTGCCCACATTGCCTTGGGAACATATAAAACTTAACCTACACCTCAGACTACCATGACAATAAGAATGTTAATAGGACACCTTAGGATGCAGTTAAGGAAATCTCAATTTGACTGACTTAAACAATAAGGAAAATTTTTTTATCTCACGTAACAAGTGACAATTATTCTATTACAATATTCTACCCTATAACCCTTCAGTACCTCAGTCATTCCTTGGGTAACTCTCCTGGGACTCTTGTACTCTTCATTACATATGCAGAAGGAACAACATCTGACAGAAGAAGAGATCCTCAAAGCCCCCTTCTGAACCCCAAGAACAAAACACGCACAAGCACTCCAACAAAAATGCCATAGCTAGGTCAAAATATGGAACTGGCATACAAGTGGGAGATTTAGATCCATGAGCCAGCTGCATAAATTACCGAAACAAAAGTAGTTAAGATACCTACGGCAATATTTCCCAAACTATTGTGCTTCGCTGGATTTTTCTGTACCATGCTAAAAGCAAGCCATGAAAATAGTAATCTGTGATCAAATTAACTGAGAGACTAGGTTAAACAAAATTAAATAGGCTTATTTACCAATAGAGCCTTTATATGCTGGCAGGCATTATGAACTCTAAGACTATATTCTACTTAAAATGTTTAACATTTCCCTCCAAAATAGAAGGTTTTCCTTTTTAATCCTGACCACTTATAAACAATTCCTAGGAGAGTATTCTGTTTAACACCATTTCGAGAAACACTATTCTACAAGGGAAGCAAAGGCCCAAGAATAGAGTCCATTATTAGGGAGCCGGAGGAAACTTAGTGAAGAAGGTAGGAAGCTATCTGGAGAGTTCATTATTATAGAATCAAGAAAGGAGATGGTTTCTAAAAAGAGACAATCAACAGAACCAGACTACTGAAAGATTAAATAGATTGATAATAAAAAAAATTGGGGGGATTGGACTAGGAAAACTGTCACTTGTGACCTTTAAGAGAATAGCTTCAGAAAAGGGGAGGAAAGAAGGATGGTAAGCATATTAAAAAAAGATTGGGATGGAAATGATAAAAGAAGTAGATGAAGCATTTCTAGACCACCAATAATTGTAGTTTAGCAGTAAAAAAAAAAAAATTGTTGGGGCGCCTGGGTGGCTCAGTCCTTTAAGTGTCTTTCTTCGGCTGGGTTGTGATCCTGGGGTCCTGGGATCTAGCCCGTGCAGGGCTCCCTGCTGTGGGGAGCCTGCTTCTCCCTCTCCCTCTGCTGCTCCCCCTGCTTGTGCTCGTGCGAGTGCTCTCTCTCTTTCTCTGTCAAATAAATGTATAAAAGCTTTAGAAAAAAAAAAAAAAGACATCCTTAAGTGAAAATGGCTCTTCAAAAAAAAAAAGAAAGAAAGAAAGAAAGAAAGAAATAGCTTGGCTGGAAAAAGGCAGTTTATGGAGGAATGAAAAAAATTTAGAATGGGGGACACCTGTACCTGGTTAAAGGTAAAAGTGAAAACATGCCGAAACATAATTACAGACCAGTAGATGGAAGAAATGGAATCCAGTGTATAAATGACTAGAAAAAACTTATCTTTCCTCTTAGATTGGAGAGAATGTGAATAGCGATGCCTAGCCAACTCTAAAGACCTTATTTTAATACCCCAAAATTTCATAGATTTCTGCATACTCCACCCAAGAGAATTTTTCAGTCTTTAGAGTTCAGTGTGTAGCGTGTGTATAAATTTGCTGATGTGTTGCTCCTCTCAGAGGATGTCTATGTTATGGGCAAAAGAAGAGGATTATAGAGCAGCAATTACCTGAGGGCCGCAATCTGCATGAAGTCAGGTGGAGGAAGATGACAATAAGGAAGCTGGAGCTCATGGAGATTTTAATTTATAATGACTGAGTACAAATGATTTTGATATACAAAATAAAAACTTACAATAATAGGAACACACAAAAAATGTGAAGATTACCATAGAAGGATCCAGAAAAAAAGCATCTATTTAGTCCACCCAGAAATTTTCACAATTCTGCTGTACCAACAGAAGTTGCATAAGTCATAAATTAATAATGTAACTCCAATATGCTGGTGAGTGAGAAAAAAGACATTCAGTAGCAGGTCTAGTTACAGTCTAGCTTCAAACTTTTTAAATTTAAATTTTGTATGGCTTTCCATTTACATAAAACACCAACCCTAAGAGCTAATTAAGCATAAAAATTTTCATTTTTATTTCTCTCAAGAACAAGGACAATGACATGAGATTCTGTTGCTTAGAACATAATTATAGATTCTATCTTTTTGGCTAATTTCATTAACAATTCAAATTGAATATATAATTTTGTATTAACTATGTCCAAGTCACAATTCTGGCTCATATATGGCTCCAGAGCCCATTTATCATAACACTTTGATCACAAAAAAGGTAGTAACATCGGATTCTTCAACTACTTAACATACGAACCTACAGAGTTTAAGAAAAGTCACACTGCCTAAAAAATATTTAAGTACAGGAGTTAGAGGTGGCCCCATTCTTTAATTAAAGAAATTAATATTGATCAGTATGCACGGGATAAGGATAAGGCAACAATACCAACACCAAATCTGGCAGTCTCCAGACTGGTGACTCTGTAAACCTAAGGCTGCCACATAGGCCAGATGACTACTACTGCCAGCTCAGCAGCTGAGCTTGGAGAAAAGGCGGCATCCACAAACAGGCCACTCTACAGAACTAGAACTTACAGCCAGTTTCGTCTGGTAGAGACTGGAGAACGTGGCAGTGAAAAACCGGGAAAAGCCTGAGAGAAACAGGGTTGTTGGCGGTAAGGGGAGCCTCCAGGGCTGCGATCCTGGAAGGCAAAAAGCAGCCACGTCGGGCTAACCCCCCCAACCCCGGGGTTGAAAGAAACTATGGGGGTTGAAAGGAGAGGACTCGTCCTTACCTTGTCATCCTCGCATCTTTTCCCCAGGCCCTCCCTGGCCTGCAACCGGCTGCTGAGGCGGCCGTAGTCAGCCTCCTTCTGGTCGATCTGTTTCTTGTGCGAGTCCACCAAGAGCAGGAGGTCCGAATTGCGCTTCTCCAGGCGCCCGCGGGCCACCTCGGTGCGCTGGACCTGGCCCTGCAGCTCCGCCACCTCCTCCTGAAGCAGGACGTGGCGGGAGGAGATACTCCAGTAGTTGAAGGCGAGGACCGCGATCACCACCAGCAGCACCACCAACACGAAGGACGGCAGGCGGCCGGCCCGCCGGTTAGCTCCAAAACCCACCATGGGGTCGAACTAGGCTGTGCCCTGGGGCCTCGTCGCCGACACCTGAGGGCACAAGCTCAGGCCTCAGAAGCTGAGTTGCCTGGGGGACGCGACCCCAGGGCCGGCCGAAGGAGGAGGCGGGCCAATCTGCCTGCCGGCAAGCCGGAGAAGGGGGCGGGGCCGCAAGCCGCAGGCCCCTCCCCGCCCCCCCTCCTCAAATCCGGCCAAAGCGCGTTCCCAAGGCTTTGAAAACGACCCTGCACCAGCCGTGTGGAACGAGGAGAACCCAGCTGCCGGCACCCCAGGCCCAGCACCTCAGGGTTGGGGGGCGGGGAAAGGTGCCGGAAGGGGGCGGATTTAACTCTGGCCCCGCCCATTGGCTGGGTCCGGGTCGCTTAGGGGGCCATTGCCTAGTTTCCGCCGACGCCCCCTCTTCTCGCGAGAAAGTGAGTTTCTCTCGCCCTTTGCATTCTTATCTCGCGAGTGTTATCGCTGTTGGGCAGAGTGCTGTGTTAATTTTGGCGCTTTGTGTTGGCTCTTGGACCCGAGTTCCAGTCCTTTCAGTTTTTACCCTCTCGGTTCCCTTGACCCAGGGTTTCGAGAGTGACAGCCCTACCCTGATCCTCGTGAGAGTTTTTGTCTTTGAAGACATTTGCGGCTGCGACCGCTTTGTAGGGAAAACAGTAGGTGAGCTGCGGGCGGAAAGGGCGACTAGAAAGGTTTTATACTTGATTCAGTAAAAAGAGATTTTTCTCGTTTGTGCTAATGATGTGGAGAGTAAACAAAAAAAGACCATAAAATAGCGGTGCCCCAAGCATTACAGAGAAAAATCAAGAGAAACTAAGCTTTATGACTGACGGGGGTGGTGCCAGCCTGGTTTCCAAGGTTACTGCTTTCAAGAAAGAAAAGAACTTAAGAATGTGTGAGTTCTGTTCTTAAACTCACTGCTGCTTTTGCTTTGAGCCTGGCTTCCAAATAGAAAATCCAGAAGCTGCCCTCAATGAACGGTAACTAATGCTATTACTGACAGCTAACACACACTGGTTAGAAATAACAGCTCTTTTACAAATTATTTTTGCATGCCTGGTCTCACGTTATCCTCTCAACTCAGTTTTACACGTGAGGAATCCAAGACACAAGGATATTCCAGAAACTTTCTCAAGGTCTCATACCTTATTTGAGACAGAGTTCAGCTTGGATCCAGATCACTGTTCTCAAACTTCATTGCTTTTTGCATTATGCGAGGCTAACCATTGCTAGATGTTCAGCATTAATCATAATGATGCAGAAAACGCTCCCACCTCTTCTGTTTTTTTCTGCAGATTTCCTTTGTCCTGACATAAAAAATTTTGAAAGTCATTGGCTCTGTCCTGTTTAAGGAGATCAGAGTTGCTTTATTTTTCAAACTTTAGGTTCAAGAATTTCCATGAGCATAAAACCCCAAGAACAAAAAAGTTTTGGTGTTTTCATTCAAATCAAAGTGGTATAGTTTTGAGGAAGGAAGACTTGACATCTTTGAATAATTATTCTGTGCTTCCTGTCCATTTCAAAAATGAAGTTACTTGTCTAATGGTCCCAGAGTAGCCTGGAAGAATTATTACACCTTCAAGAAGTGATCATTTCTCTCTCTCACAGATACAGAAAAGCAAGTAACACCAAAATTATTAATCTTTAGTTGACATCACACTTGAGCCTTTTGCTTTGGTTTCATAAAATCAAAGAAATCAGGGCACCTGGGTGGCTCAAGTCATGATCCCAGGGTCCTGGGATCTAGCCCCACATCAGATTCCCAGTTCAGGGAAGAGTCTACTTCTCCCTCTGCCCCTCCCTCTGCCCATGCTCTTGTGTGGTCTCTCTCAAATTAATTAATTAATTAATTAATTAATTAAATCTTTTTTAAAAAAATGAGATCAAAGAAATCCCCTCCAGTCTCAAATGGCAAGCAGACTTTGGCAAGAGGGAACAAAAAAAGAATGGGAAATCATTGACTATAATGAGTTTTCCCACGTAACCTTTCCTCAACTTTATATTGGCCAGGCTTTGTGTAACAAGCATTGAAAATTAACTATAAAGTAGTGTTAACTGCTTAAGATGTCACTCAAAAATATTTTCATTTTTATATGGGATTCTGACATGTAAAAGTTTAATGTTATATAAAACACATTCACATACATTTTTTCAGCAGATGCTTAAAAGAATGATTTGGTACTTATTATTCCATTATCTCATTTTACAGATGCAAAAGTAACTTGTCCAAAGTTACATGTCTAACAGGTGACAGGGCTAAATCTTGAAAACCAGTCCTCTTTCCACTCTTCCCCCAGGGAAAAAGTTTTTATTCCATTGCAATGATTACCTCTTCAAGCTGTCCTCTCTACGAAAAGAGCCCAATCCAGATATCATCAAGACACTGTATAAGTGCTCTCCTAAAGATGGTTCTGGGTTAGCCATTAACATGGAAGTAAAAGTCAATTTCTTAAGGCAGGAGATTAACTTTAATAACAACATTGATAAATCATGTTATTAGTATATATCCTTGATATGATGTGATAAGAGTAGCACTCTGTGGTCTTCCTTCCTAAAACTCATAACTCTAGTTTAATCATGAGAAAATATATCACACAAATCCCAGTTGAGGCACAGTCTACAAAATGTCTGACCAGTAATCCTACAAACTGTCAAGTTCATCAAAAACAAGGAAAATCTGAGAAACTTCCACAGGCAAAAGAACCAGAAAGAGCCTAACTACTAAACGTACTGTGGTGGGCGCCTGGGTGGCTCAGTGGGTTAAAGCCTCTGCCTTCGGCTCAGGTCATGATCTCAGGGTCCTGGGATCGAGGCCCGCATCGGGCTCCCTGCTCAGCAGGGAGTCTGCTTCCTCCTCTCTCTCTGCCTGCCTCTCTGCCTACTTGAGATCTCTCTCTGTCTGCAAATAAATAAATAAAATCTTTAAATAAATAAATAAATAAATAAATAAATAAATAAAAATAAATGTACTGTGGCATTCTGGATAGGATCCTAGAACAGAAAAAAAAGGACATTAGAGGAAAGGGAGGAAATCTGAATAAAATATGAACTCCATTTAATGATAATGTATTAATTGATTGTCACAAATGTACCATGCTTAAATAGTATGTTGATAATGGGGAAGATTGGATGTGGGGAATGTGGGAATTCTGTACCATTTTCATTATTTTTCTGTATTTCTAAAACTCTAAAACAAAATTATTTTTAAATCATCAATTTCTATCTTTTGGGATATCTTTAGGTTATTGTGTATAGACATAAGTATGTTCACATAGCTGGAAAGGCAGTATAATCACAGAGAAATAATGTTTTAAGATTTATTTAAGGGGTAGGGGTGCCTGGGTGGCTCAGTAATTTGAGCATTGGACTCTTGGTTTTGGTTCAGGTCATGGTCTTAGGGTCATGGCATGGAGCCCACCTCAGGCTCCACACTTAGCATGGAGTCTGCTTGAGAGATTGTCTCCCTCTCTCTCCCGCCATCTCTGCTCCTCCCCCTGCTCATGTATACTCTCTCTCTCAAATAAATAAAAATAAAAAAGATTTATTTGAGGAGTAAGCATGTATTATAAAGGGGCAAGTGAGGTTGAATAACAGGACTTTTGTGTTTAAATGGAGTTTTCTTTAAGAGCAAAAATCACGTCGTTCATTTCTCTTGTGCAATCCAGACCACTCATTTTTTTTTTTTTTGAGCTCAGAACACTATTTGGCATACATCTTCAGTTTATGTTGACTCAAAAAATTTTATGTGCTGGGGTGCCTGGTCCTGCTCTTGGTTTCAGCTCTTTTTCTCTCACACATAAAATATATCACACAAGCAATCCAGGACTGGTATGGCAGGATCCTTCAAACTTACTGCTGTCATCCCTGCAGTGTAGACCTCATCTTCACTTCCAGACATGACCTTCCTGATCCAGGAAGCAGAAAAGAAGAAGGGCACCAACCTACCTACCTTCAGCTTTCAAGAAGACTTCTCCAAATGTGCATTTCCACTTATTTCTCATCGATTTGAACCTAATCACATGGTCACCTCCAGAGACCAAGGAAGCAAGGAAATATAGTCTCACACCAACAATGTCTTCAGTTGAAAATTACAGTTTCTTAGTATGGGAAAGGAGGGAAAAGAATAGAGAAACAAGAACAAACTCTGTAACAAATGGGGATAATAATAATACCTATCTTATAAGGCTATTGTGTGAACTAAGTGAGTTAATATATGTAGCATGCCGACAAGGAGCTAAGATGGTGCAGTAGTAGGAGAACCCTAGTCTTGCCTGGTCTCTTGAACTCAGCTAGATAAATATCAGATCCCTCTGAATACCCAAGAAATCGATCTGAGGACTGGCAGAACAAACTGTACAACTAGAGGGAGAGAAGAGGTCATGTCATGGAAGATAGGAGATGTAGAGATATGACTTGGGGGAGAAGGGAGAAGTTGATCATGGGTTCCATGGATGTGAAGGAGCCCTGCTTTCAGAGAGAGGTGAGAGAAAGAGACAGACAGACAGAGAGGAGAGCACAGGGGATTGCACATGGAAAAATACTTACCCAAAGCCATTGACTGGAAGAATGAGAGAGGCTGATTTTTGTGAGTTTTTATAACCACAGGGCTCAAAGACTGCAGTTAGAAGTCCGCAGTTTGGCAGCTGTAGAGTTACCAGGCAAAGCAGTGCTCCTGTGGAGAAGAAGGGCACATAGCTTGGAGGCAGACGGTGTGATCTGAGGAGGCCCTGGGACACAATGAGAGAGATGGTTCCCCTTTCTTCAAGCACATCTGAGAGAGGTGGCATTGCCTCTCCAGGTACAAAGGAGTCCATGGGCACCATTTTGAAATTTCCCCAACCCCTCAGCATAAACTAACCTCAGTAAGCAGCACAGTGCCAACACTGCCTCACAAACCACTTACATCAAGACACACCCCCCGCACTCTGCAAGTGCTGCTTTTCCCCAGCAAGTTTACCTGAGAACCAATGCAGCAGGCCCTTCCCCCAGAATGCCAGCAAAACACCCCCACCCCCACCCCACACCACATCTCCTGACCACAGGATTTTGCAAAGCTTCAGCTCTAGTGGAAATAGTATCAGGTCTCTTTTAACAAACAGACCGGAGCACACCTAGTTAAAACTCACCACATTCTGGACAAGGTCGAAACACTCCCTACTGAAGGCAAGGAGAAACTCTGCAGAAGACTGACCTGAGGGAAAGAGCAGCAAAAACACAGCAACACAGCGTACACAGCATACACCAGAGACACTTCCTGAAGTGCCAGGGCCTGGACAGTATATGACCTTCTTTATAAAGCAATTACTCTCAGGAGCTGGAAATGTAACAGGCTTTCCTAATACACAGAAGAAGACAGAGACCTAGACAAAAAGCCAAGATGCAGGAATTCAGCCCAAAAGAAAGAACAAGAAAAAGTCAAAGCCAGGGATCTAACCACAACAGATATAAGTAGTATGGTTGATCTGTAATTTAAAGCAACAATCATAAGGATACTAGTTGGGATTGAGAAAAGCAAAGGAGACACCAGGGAGTCCCTTACCACAGAGGTAAGAGCCCCAAAAACTGGTCAGGCTGAAGTTAAAAATGCTATAACTAAGATGTGAAACCAACTGGATGTAATGACCACGAGGAAGGAAGAAGCAGAGGAACAAATAAATGGTACAGAAGAGAAAATTATGGAAAATAATGAATTGAGAAGAAGAGGGAAAGAATAATATTGGAACATGAATGTAGACTTAGGGAACTCAGTGACTCCATAAAGCATAAAAACATTCATACCATAGGAGTCCCAGAAGAAGAAGTGAGGGGAGAAAGGAGCAGAATATTTCCCTAATCTGGGGAAGAAAACAGACATCCAAATTCAGAAGACACAGAGAAATCCCATCAAAATCAACAAAAGCAGGCCAACACCAGACATATTGTAGTTAAATTTGCAAAATATAGAAATAAAGAAAAAAATTCTAGAAACAACAAGACAAAAGAAATCCCTAAATTACAAGGGAAGACAAATAAAGTTAGCAACAGATCTCTCCATAGAAACTTGGCAGGCCAGAAAAGAGGAGCATGATATATTCAACATGCTGAATGGGAGAAATGTGCTGCCAAGAATACTCTATCCAGCAGGGTTGTCATTCAGCATAGAAGGAGAGATAAAGAGTTTCCCAGGCAAATGAAAACTAAAGGAATTTATGACCACTAAACCAGTCCTGCAAGGAATATTAAAAGGGAGTCTTTGAGTGGAAGAAAAAGACCAAAAGTGACAAAGACAAGAAAGGAACAGAGAAAATTTCCAAAAACAATGACTTAGCATGTAATACCATGGCACTAAACATATCTGTCAATAATCATTCTGAATGTAAGTGGATTAAATGCTTCAATCAAAAGACATAGGGTATCAGAATGGATAAAAAACAAGACCCATCTATATGTTGCCTACAAAAGACTCATTTTAGATCTAAAGAAACCTGCAGATTGAATGTGAAAGGATGAAGAACAATTTATCTTGCTAATGGACATCAAGAGAAAGTCAGAGTAGCCATACTTACATTGGACAAACTAGAATGTATTTTTTTAAAAAGATTTTACTTATTTATTTTAGAAAGAAAGAGCATGCATGGTGGAGAGGGGCAGAAGGAGAAGAAGAAAGAGAGAATCTCAAGCAGACCCCTTGTTGAATGCAGAACCCAAAGTGGGGCTCAATCTCATAACCTGAGCTGAAATCAAGAGTCAGACACTCAACCAACTGAGCCACCCAGGCAACCCCAGACAAACTAGATTTTTTTTTAAGATTTTATTTATTTATTTGAAAGAGTGAGAGAACACAAGCAGGGAGAGAGGCAGAAGGAGAGGGAGAAGCAGGCATCCCGTTGAGCAGAGATCCTGATGTGGGGCTCGATATGAAGACCCTGGGACCATGACCCAAACCAAAGACAGATGCCTAACTGAATGAGCCACCCAGGTGCCCCAATGAACTAGATTTTAAACCAAAGACTGTAATAAGAGATGACTAAGGACATTATATCATAATAAAGGAATCTATCCAACAAGGAGCTCTAACGATTATGAATATTTATGCCCACGACTTGGGAGCACCCAAATATATAAAATAACAAACATAAAGGAACTCACTGATAATAATACAATAAGAGTAGGGAACTTTAACACCCCACTTACATCTATGGACAGATCATCTAAGCAGAAAATCAACAAGAAAACAGTGGCATGAATGACACACTAGACCAGATGGACTTAACAGATATATTCAGAACATTTCATTTTAAAACAGAAAAATACATATTCTTTTCAAGCTCGCATGGGACATTTTCCAGAATAGATCCCATAACAAATTGGGCCTCAACACGTACTAAAAGATTGAGACCATAGCATGCATATTTTCCAACCACAATGCTGTGAAACTTGAAGTCAACCACAAGAAAATATTTGGAAAGACCACAAATACATGGAGGTTAAAGAACATCCTACTAAAGAATTAATGGGTCAATCAGGAAATTGAAGAAGAAATTTTTAAAAAACTGAATATTTAGAAACAAATATGAAAAACAAAATAATGAAAACCCAACAGTCTGAAACCTTTAGGATGCAGCTAAAGTGGTCATAAAAGGGAAGTATATAGCAATACTGGCCTACCTCAAGAAGCAAGAAAATTGGGCGCCTGGGTGGCTCAGTGGGTTAAAACCTCTGCCTTCGGCTCAGGTCATGATCTCAGGGTCCTGGGATCGAGGCCTGCATCTGGCTCTCTGCTCAGCAGGGAGCCTGCTTCCTCCTCTCTCTCTCTCTGCCTGCCTCTTAGCCTACTTGTGATCTGATCTCTCTGTGTCAAATAAATAAATAAAATCTTAAAAAAAAGCAAGAAAATCTCAAATTCATAACCTAACCTTACACCTAAAGGAGCTAGAAAAAGAACAAATGAAGCCTAAAGTCAGCAGAAAAAGGGAAATAATAAAGATCAGATCAGAAATAAATTATATAGAAACAAAAACAAAACAAAACAGTAGAACAGATCAATGAAACCAGAACTAAAAAAATTGATAAGCCCCTTGTCAGATTTATCAAAAAGAAAAAATAAAAGACCCAAATAAATAAAATCACGAATGAAAGAGGTGAGATCACACAGCAACACAACAGAAATATAAACAATTATAAGAGAATATTATGAAAAATCATATGCCAAAAAAATGGGTAATCTGGAAGAAATGGATAAATTCCCAGAAACATAAACTACCAAAACTGAAACAGGGAGAAATAGAAAATCTGAACAGACTGATAACCAGCAAAGAAATTGAATCAGTAATCAAAATCTCCCAACAAAAGTCCAGGGCCAGATGGCTTCCCAGAATTCTACCCAACATTTAAAGAAGAGTTAATACCTATTCTTCTCAAACTATTCCAAAAAATAGAAATGGAAGGAAAACTTCCATACTCCTTCTACGAGGCCAACATTATCTTTTTTTTCTTTTTAGCATTTTTAAAATTTATTTGCCCCAGGGGTACAGGTCTGTGAATCATCAGACTTCACTCACCATAGCACAAACCCTCCCCAATGTCCATTACCCAGCCACCCTATCCCTACCCTCCCACCCCCCAGTAACCATCAGTTTGTTTCATGAGATTGAGAGTCTCTTATGGTTTGTCTCCTTCCTGATCCCATCTTGTTTCATTTTTTCTCTCCCTGGGACTCCCTACAACCCCCCACCCTGTCCCTCAAATTCCTCATATCAGAGAGATCATATGATAATCGTCTTTCTCTGATTGACTTATTTTACTAAGCATAATACTCTCTAGTTCCATCCACATCATTGCAAATGGCAAGATTTTGTTTCTTTAGATGGCTGCATAGTATTCCTTTGTATATACATACACCACATCTTCTTTATCCATTCATCTGTTGATGGACATCTAGTTTCTTCCCATAGTTTGGCTATTGTGGACATTGCTGCTATAAACATTTGGGTGCATGTGCCCCTGCAGATCACTATATTTGTATCTTTAGGGTAAATACCCAGTATTGCGATTGCTGGGTCATAGGGTAGCTCTATTCTCAACTTTTTGAGGAACCTCAAAAATAAAAGTAAATAAATAAGTAAATAAATAAATAAGTAAATAAATAAGAGTATGGAATACTCTTATCCAGAGTGAGGTCAGCATTATCTTGATTCCAAAACTAGACAAAGACCCCACTGAAAGAGAGAATTATAGGCCAATATCCCTGATGAACATGGATGAACAATTCTCAACAAAATACTAGCAAATCAAATCCAACAGTACATTAAAAGAATCATTTACTATGATCAAGTGAGATTTATTCCTGGGCTGTAAGGGTGGTTCAATATTCACAAATCAATCAACATGATATACCATGTTAATAAAAGAAAGGATAAGAACCACATAATTCTCTCAATAGATGAGGAAAAAGCATTTGACAAAATATAGCATCTATTCTTGATAAAAATCCTCAACAAAGTAGGGATGGAAGGAACACATCTCAACATTATAAAGGCCATAAATGAAGGACCCCACAGCTATAATATAATCCCCAATGGAGAAAAACTGAGACCTTTTCCTCCACAGTCAGGATTAAGACAGGGATGTCCACTCTCACATTATTTAACACATAGTACTGGAAGTCCTAGCCTCAGCAATAAGACAACAAAAAGGAATAAAAGGCATTTTTAAAATAAAAGGCATTTTAATTGACAGGAAGAAGTCAAACTTTTACTCTTCACAAATGACATGATACTCAGTAATAGAAAACCTGAAAGACTCCACCAAAAAATTGCTAGAATTGATACATGAATTCAGTAAAGTCTCAGGATACAAAATCAACACACAGAAATCTATGGCATTTCTATGCACAAATAATGAAGCAGCAGAAAGAGAAATTAAAGAATCAATCCCATTTACAATTGCATTAAAAAACCATAAGATATGTAGGATAAACCTAACCAAAGAGATAGAAGATCTGTACTCTATAAAGAATGAGTATAAGAATGAGTATACAAATGCTTATGAAAGAATTTGAAGATGACACAAAGAAATGGAGAAATATCTCATGCTCAAGGATTGGAAGAAAAATAGTGTTAAAATGTCTATACTAAAAAGCTAGAGAAAGAACAGCAAAGAAAGGCTACACCCAGCAGGAGAAGAGAAATCATAAAGATCAGAGCAGAAATCAATGAAATAGAAACCAAAAGAACAGTGGAACAAATCAATGAAACTAGGAGCTGGTTCTTTGAAAGAATTAATAAGATTGATAAACCCCTGGCCAGACTTATCCAAAAGAAAAGAGAAAGGACTCAAATTAATAAAATCATGAATGAAAGAGGAGAGATCACAACCAACACCAAAGAAATACAAACAATTCTAAGAACATATTATGAGCAACTCTACACCAGCAAATTTGACAATCTGGAAGAAATGGATGCATTCTTAGAGAAATATAAACTACCAAAACTGAACCAGGAAGAAACTGAAGACCTGAATAGACCCATCACCAGTAAGGAGATTGAAGCAGTCATCAAAAATCTCCCAACGAACAAGAGCCCAGGGCCAGACGGCTTCCCAGGGGAATTCTACCAAACATTTAAAGAAGAATTAATACCTATTCTCCTGAAACTGTTCCAAAAAATAGAATTGGAAGGAAAACTTCCAAACTCCTTTTATGAGGCCAGCATTACCTTGATCCCCAAACCAGGCAAAGACCCCATCAAGAAGGAGAATTACAGACCAATATCTTTGATGAATACGGATGCAAAAATCCTCAACAAAATACTAGCCAATAGGATCCAGCAGCACATAAAAAGGATTATTCACCACGACCAAGTGGGATTTATTCCTGGGATGCAAGGTTGGTTTAACATTCGCAAATCAATCAATGTGATACAAGACATTAATAAAAGAAAGAACAAGAACCATATGATCCTCTCAATAGATGCTGAAAAAGCATTTGACAAAGTACAGCACCCTTTCTTAATCAAAACTCTTCATAGTGTAGGCATAGAGGGTACATACCTCAATATCATCAAAGCCATCTACGAAAAACCCACAGCGAATATCATTCTCAATGGAGAAAAACTGAGAGCTTTTCCCCTAAAGTCAGGAACACGGCAAGGCTGTCCACTATCACCACTGCTATTCAACATAGTACTAGAAGTCCTAGCCTCAGCAATCAGACAACAAAAAGAAATAAAAGGCATCCAAATCGGCAAGGAAGAGGTCAAACTCTCACTCTTTGCAGATGATATGATACTTTATGTGGAAAACCCAAAGGACTCCACTCCAAAACTGCTAGCACTCATACAGGAATTCAGTCAAGTGTCAGGATATAAAATCAATGCACAGAAATCAGTTGCATTTCTATATACCAACAACAAAACAGAAGAAAGAGAAATTAAAGAGTCAATCCCATTTACAATTGCACCCAAAACCATAAGATACCTAGGAATAAACCTAACCAAAGAGGCAAAGAATCTGTATTCAGAAAACTATAAAGTACTCATGAAAGAAATTGAGGAAGACACAAAGAAGTGGAAAAACATTCCATGCTCATGGATGGGTAGAATAAATATTGTGAAAATGTCTATGCTACCTAGAGCAATCTACACATTTAATGCAATCCCCATCAAAATACCAGCAATTTATTTCAAAGAAATGGAACAAATAATCCTAAAATTTATATGGAACCAGAAAAGACCCCGAATAGCCAAAGGAATGTTGAAAAAAAAAAGCAAAGTTGGCGGCATCACAATTCCAGATTTCAAGCTCTATTACAAAGCCGTCATCATCAAGACAGTATGGTACTGGCACAAAAACAGACACATAGACCAGTGGAACAGAATAGAGAACCCAAAAATGGACCCTCAACTCTATGGTCAACTAATCTTCGACAAAGCAGGAAAGAATGTCCAGTGGGAAAAAGACAGTCTCTTCAACAAATGGTGTTGGGAAAACTGGTCAGCCACATGCAGAAAAATGAAACTGGATCATTTCCTGACACCACACACAAAAATAGACTCAAAATGGATAAAAGACCTCAATGTGAGAAAGGAATCCATCAAAATCCTCGAGGAGAACACAGGCAGCAACCTCTTCGACCTCAACCGCAGCAACTTCTTCCTAGGAACCTCACCAAAGGCAAGGGAAGCAAGGGCAAAAATGAACTATTGGGACTTCATCAAGATTAAAAGCTTTTGCACAGCAAAGGAAACAGTCAACAAAACCAAAAGACAACTGACAGAATGGGAGAAGATATTTGCAAATGACATATCAGATAAAGGGCTAGTATCCAAAATCTATAAAGAGCTTCTCAAACTCAACACCCATAAAACAAATAACCCAGTCAAGAAATGGGCAGAAGACATGAACAGACATTTCTCCAAAGAAGACATCCAAATGGCCAACAGACACATGAGAAAGTGCTCAACATCACTCGGCATCAGAGAAATACAAATTAAAACCACAGCGAGATACCACCTTACACCAGTCAGAATGGCTAAAATCAACAAGTCAGGAAATGACAGATGTTGGCGAGGTTGCGGAGAAAGGGGAACCCTCCTACACTGTTGGTGGGAATGCAAACTGGTGCAGCCACTCTGGAAAACAGTATGGAGATTCCTCAAAAAGTTGAAAATGGAGCTACCCTACGACCCAGCAATCGCACTACTGGGTATTTATCCTAAAGACACAAAGGTAGTGTTCCTCAGGGGCACGTGCACCCGAATGTTTATAGCAGCAATGTCCACAATAGCCAAACTATGGAAAGAACCTAGATGTCCATCAACAGATGAATGGATAAAGAAGATGTGGTATATATATACAATGGAATATTATGCAGCTATCAAAAGAAACGAAATCTTGCCATTCGCAACAACATGGATGGAACTGGAGGGTATTATGCTGAGCGAAATAAGTCAATCAGAGAAAGACAATTATCATATGATCTCTCTGATATGAGGAACTTGAGGGGCAGGGTGGGGGGTTGTGGGGGGTAGGGAGGGAAAAATAATGAAACAAGATGGGATGGGGAAGGAGACAAACCATAAGAGACTTCTAATCTCATAAAACAAACTGAGGGTTACTGGGGGGTGGGAGGGTAGGGATAGGGTGGATGGATTATGGACATTGGGGAGGGTTTGTGCTTTGGTGAGGGCTGTGAAAGATGTAAGCCTGATGATTCACAGACCTGTACCCCTTGGGCAAATAATAAAAATAAAATTTAAAAAAAAATGTCTATACTACCCAAAGCAATCTACACATTTAATCCAATCCCTATCAAAATACCGCCAGCATTTTTCACACAGAGCTAGAACAAAGAATCCTAAAATTTGTATGCAACCACAAAAGACCCTGAATAGCCAAAGTGTCTTGAAAAAGAAAAGCTGGAGGCATCACAATTCCAGACATGAAGTTATATTACAAAGCTATAGTAATCATGACAGTATGATATTGGCACAAAAACAGACACATAGATCAATGGAACAGAATAGAAAACTGAGAAATGGACCCACAACTATATGGTCAACTAATCTTTGACAAAGCAGGAAAGAATATCCAATGGAAAAAAAGACAATCACTTTAGCAAATGGTGTTGGGAAAACTGGATGGCAACATCAGAAGAATGAAACTGGACCACTTTCTTACATCATACACACACAAAAATAAATTCAAAATCAATGAAAACCTAAATGTGGAAAAGGAAAGCATCAAAATCCTGGAGAAGAACACAGGCAGCAACCTCTTTGACATTGGCTAGAGAAACTTCTTACTAGATATGTCTTCAAAAGCAAGGGAAACAAAAGCAAAAATCAACATAAACATAAAAAGCTTCCATAGAGCAAAGGAAACAATCAACAAAACTAAAAGGCAGCCTGGGGAATGAGAAAATAAATTTGTAAATGATATATCAGATAAAGGGTTAGTATCCAAAATCTATAAAGAACTCAACAAATGCAACACCCAAAAAATAAACAATCCACTTAAGAGATGAGAAGACATGAATAGACATTTTCCTAGAGAAGACATACTGCTAGCTAATAGGCACATGAAAAGATGTTCAACATCACTCATCATCAGGAAAATACAAGTCAAAACTACAATGAGATACCACCTCACACCTGTCAGAATGGCTAAAATTAACAGCACAGGTAACAAGAAGTGTTGGCGAGAATGAGGAGACAGGGGAACCCTCTTGCGCTGTTGGTGGGAATGCAAACTGGTGCAGCCACTCCTGAAAATAGCATGGAGTGTCCTCAAAAAGTTAAAAATAGAACTACCCTCTGGTCCAGCAATTGCACTACTAAGGATTTACCTAAATGTTATAAAAATACGGACTTGAAGGGACACATGCACCCTGATTTTTATAGCAGTGTTATCAACAATAGCCAAATTACGGGAAGAGCCCAAGTGTCCATCAACTGATGAATGGATAAAGAAGATGTGGTATATATACACATGATGGCATATTACTCAGCCAACAAAAAGAATGGAATCTTGTCATTTACAACAACATGGATGAAGCTAGAGTGTATTCTGCTAAGTGAAATAGTTAGAGAAAGACAAATGTGCTTTCACTCATATGTAGAATTTCAGAAATGAAATAGATGAGGAGCGCCGTGCTGGCACAGTTGGTTAAGCATCCTACTCTTGGTTTCAACACAGGTCTCAATCTCAGAGTCATGAGATTAAGCCCCAAGTAGGGTTCTGTGCTCAGCATGCAGTCTGCTTAAGTTTCCCTCTCCCTCTGCCTCTGCCACTCTTTCCCCACCATGTGATTTCTCTCTCTCTCAAATAAAATAAATAAATCTTCAAAAAAAAAAAAAGAAATGAAACTGATGAACACGGGGGGAAAAAAGAGACAGGCAAACTATAAAACAGATGCTTAACTATAGAGAATAAACTAAAGGTTGCTGGAGGGGACGTGGGTGGGGGTGTAAAGGAGTGTACTTGCTGTGATGAGCACTGGGTGTTGTATGTAAGTGATAAATGACAGACTTCTACACCTGAAACTAATATTACATTATAAGTTAACTAACTGGAATTTAAATAAAAACTTAAAAAAGAAAAAAATGTATGTGCCATGCTTAGAACAGGCACTTAACAAGCATTCAATAAAAGTTGCTACTATTTCTATTAATATCACTCTAGCAGCGATTCTCAGTTTGTGGGGAGGACATGAACAAATCTATATATTCAGTAACCTTTGCCTATATATTGAATAAACAATTTTACAAAATCATACTACTTCTGTTAAAAAGCCTGGGATGTTATTGTGATGAACAAAATTAAAATTTATTTTAAATTACTACTAATTTCATCATAAGCTTCATTATATATCTTCCTAATGGACACTAAAAGTATAATTACTGTCACATAGTTATATGTAAAGTTTCTGACATTAAAAAAGAAGTTCTTAGAGTCAAAAGATTAGTAATCTTGGACCCAGAGCCCCATATTTTTGGTAGACTGGAACCTAGCCTTTATCTGGCTTCCCAGACTTATTTTTCCCTTCTATCCCTTATGCCCCAGCTCTAAGGATATCCTGTTTCCCAGGCTATGTTATGTATCTGATGCTTTTTTTTTTCAAGATTATTTATTTATTTATTTAACAGAAAGAGAGAGAGAGAGAGAGAGAGAGAGATCACAAGTAGGCAGAGAGGCAGGCAGAGAGAGGAGGAAGCAGGCTCCCCGCTGAGCAGGGAGCCCAATGTGGGACTCTATCCCAGGACCCTGAGATCATGACCTGAGCTGAAGGCAGAGGCTTTTTAACCCACTGAGCCAACCAGGCGCCCGTATCTGATGTTTTTTTGGCTATTTCACATTGGAACGTTTCCCCAAGTTCCTTCCTTCTTTCACTACCATTTATCCATGAATGTATTTATCATTAATTACAATGATGCAAATTTCTCAGGTACTCATATAACCGCAATTATATTGTTAATATAATAGTTGATAGAGAAAATACCTAACTGAAAGATTATTGTGAAGTGAGCAATGCTTTTATTTTTTTTAATTTTTTTTTTTATTCATTTGACACAGAGAGAGAGAGATCACAAGTAGGCAGAGAGGCAGGCAGAGAGAGAGGAGAGAGGAGGAAGCAGGCTCCCTGCTGAGCAGAGAGCCCGATGTGGGCCTCGATCCCAGGACCCTGGGATCATGACCTGAGCCAAAGGCAGCGGCTTTAACCCACTGAGCCACCCAGGCGCCCTGAGCAATGCTTTTAAATAAAATTTTTAAAAACTCATCATGGCATTGAGTTATTAGAAACCTACTTTATTCAAGCCTTCATATCATGAGTGTGCATTAATTAATTGACATTTAATTAATCAAATATTCATCAAATATCTGCCATATGCCAGATAGTGTGAGTAGGTGGAGGTGCAGAGCATACAGAAGAGACAGAGGGTTCTCCTGGGGCTTCTAGTCTCTTCCTCCTTTACCAGTGCCCAACCAGGGAAATAGTCTACCCCCTTTAAAACACTTTGACACCTCCCACTCCCTGCTGCTCCCAAGTAGAAGTGATCACTATTTTAGTGTGCTTCCATGATATTTTCTAGGTTTCTGTCATAGCAATTTATTTTGCTGTAACATGTCAGCCTCTTACTAGACTTTTAGTAGATGCTCTTCTGTAGAGCTACGTTAACAGATAGTATAGGGTAGGCCGTGATTTTTTTTGATCCCATACCATTAGGCTTTCCTCCCCTTCTCTGATGACTGCTCACTTCTTTCTTCCCAGTTTCTTTGGATTTGTCTGAAACACTTTGTGAATGCTCTCTTAAGCATTTCACCCTTATGTTTTTTTGTCTTATATTTTGAATTATGGAATTTTAGAGCAGAAAGGGAATTTAGAGATTGACTAATCTAAAACTTTGATTTTATAGATGAAGATGAAAATCCAGAGAAGAATGTGACTTGCTCAAAATTATTCTGTTCTACCAGTTAATGGCAGACCTGAGATCAGAATGCAAGCTTTCTTTAAGATTCAGTGTAAATCCATCCTGAGACCTTCTTCCAAGTTCCCAGTCAGCTCATATTTGTCCCTCTGAATTATGAACCTATTGTCTACAAACTGCATCATTTCGGCAATGGCCATAGAGCATAATACTGCTTAACTTCATTACTCAATTCCTTCACATTGGTATATCCTAACTGGCCAGTTAATCGTAAACATCAGTAAACACAGATTTTGTCACTTTTATTTTCTCTCTTTATTTTAAAGATTTTATTTATTCATATGTCAGAGAGAGAGAGAAAGAGCACAAGCAAAGGGACCAGCAGGCAGAGGGAGAAGCAGGCTCCCTGCTGAGCAAGGAACCCCATGCGGGACTCAGTCTCAGGGCCCTGGGATCACAGCCTGAGCTGAAGGCAGACGCTTAAACCGACTGAGCCATCCAGGCGTCCCAATTATTTTCTCTTTTTAGCAGGTAGCATAGTAGCTTGTAGATATGAAGTAGCTAGTGGGTATTAAATAGTAGGGATTTAAAAAATATTTTTCACCAATTAACCACCACTCCTCACATATCCTCTTGAAACATAATTATTCTTGGGACATCCGGGTGGCACAGTCAAGTAAGTGTCCATCGCTTGGTTTGGGCTCAGGTCATGATTTCAGGGTTGTGCATGGAGTCCTGCCACGGGCTCCATGCTCAGCAGGAAATCGGCTTAAGACTCTCTCTTCTTCTCCCTCTGCCCCTCCCCCCACTAAAATAAATAAATAAATAAATCTTTTTGAAAAAATAAAATATAATTGTTCTGTTTCCTTAACATTTTGGTTGTAATTCCTTTTGTAATTTTTAAAAACCAGACTTAGATTCTTGGCAATCAATGAAAAGATGGTTATGCCTCTGCACAGTCTGCTGCAATGTATTTTTTTGAGTCTTGGCAGAAAACCCAAGGTTTCTGCCCTATTTTTTGTTTTCTACACTGCAGTTCATCTAATCTTCTAGCTATTGGTGGCTTTGTCTTCTAGACATTGATCTGTAGAGTGACCCAATTAAATGTGACCCCATTAAAGGTAGTGGGACTTGATATGAGGCTGGTTTCAAATGACCACCCTGGGAGTTTCCAAACCTTTATTTTATTTGTTCATTTTGGTTCGCTGGTACAGTGTACTTGCTGCTGATGCTCGCATGGTATCCCAGTAAACCCTCCCACGCTGACGTCCAGGTGGAAGACACAGCTATGAGCAGAGCTCGTCATGTGTCATATATTGCCCTTTAGGCAGATCCTTCTTTATCCATTGTCTGAGCTTTAAGTAGAAGCTAAAAGCCTAATTTTAACCTACATTGTTTTTCACTAAATCTGTTAGTTTCAGCATGTTGTTCGTGTTGTTTTCAGCAGTGCAATCCCCTGATCTATATCAAGTAAACACGATGATGGATTGAATTCCCTTCATTGCTCCTGCCCAGGTGCTCTGTTTTGATTTTGTCAGTATCTTAGAGAAGAAGCATATTGCATGCCAAGATGGAACAGAAGCCAGGGTTTACAAAAGACCACATCTTTCCTTACAAGACCATTTTTTTTAAAGCAGGGTAGTGTAGTAAATTTGAAATATTGATATGTTTTGCAATATGTCTGTTGTGAACACTTCCTTATTACATTATATTGGTGTACACAATATTCTTTTTTTGGCATCTGGACATCGCTGGGATTATTTGAAATCCATATTAAAAATTATTGGGGCACCTGGGTGGCTTAGTTGGTTAAGCATCTGATTTTGGTTCAGGTCATGGTCTCAGGGTCCTGGGATCAAAACCCACATGGGGCCCACCACTCAGCAGGGAACCTGCTTGTCCTTCTCTCTCTGCCCTTCCCCCTGCTCATGCTCTCTCTTCCTCTTGAAAATGAATGGATAAAGTCTTTTAAAAAGTTGTTGGAACTTTTGAGGTGCCTGTCTGGGTCAGTTGTTAGAGCATGTGACTGTTGATCTTGGGGTGGTGAATTCAAGCCCCACATCTGGAGTACAATTTACTTAAAAAAATTATTGGAACTTCAAAGAAAGTCTATTAATTTCTGTAGCCAAGTAACTTATTTCAAGTGGTGACTAGGCCATGCTCTATACACACTGTGCTATTTCATGCATCCATGCCTTGGTACATTCCATTCCTTTTTCCTTGAATGCACCTTTCTCATTCTCTAAGTTTTTAATGATCTTATTTGAATGTCTCTTCCTGAACCGTTTCTTCTTTGTGCCTCTACTATACCTAACTTACATGTCTGATATTACACTTGTTATACCTACATTCTAGCTATTAGCTTACATATCTATCACCCTATTGGACTGTGAAATCCTTAAGGATGAGAACTTTGTCCTATTTATCTTCTTATCATCTAATGCTGTGGCTGGTATATATTATGTTTGATGAATGAATAAAAAATATCTATTCCCTCTGGATGTAGTCAACGCATCCTAGTCTCTCTACCACATATAAGAAAAATCCTAGAAGTCTGAATGTTTCCTTTTTTCTTTTTTTTAGAAATGAAAATAACTTAATAGTTTATTTTCAAGCTTATGAAAGTAATGCAGGCTCAGAACAACAACAAAGTAATCAGATAATCAAAAAGGAAAAAACAAAAGTGAAAATTGCTCATAACTCCATCCATCCAAGTATAACCACTGCTAGCATTTTAGTAGAGATTTTTCCAGACTTTTTTCTATCTACATACATATGTACACAAAATATAAAACAAAAATGAAATATTATACATATATTTAGTGACCTGCTTTTTCACTTAATATCTTATAAGCAACTTCCTATGTTGATAAATTTCAGCACTACATATTCAGTTTGGGTAAATGCATAGAAAGATGTACTATATTTTATTTAAACAATCCCTGTAAGTGCACACAAAGTATTTTAGGTAGATTCTTGTGGTTGCATGAAACATAGACACTCCTCCCACACCCAGACACTTAAAAAATATAAATAAGACCCATTCAAATTGCCTCAAGGAAAAGGAGTTTGTCTTGTAAGGACATTTATAGATTGGAACTGGAACCAGAAATCCATCTAACAGGAACTAAGCTCTAGGAACCAGTTATTCTTTCTGCTTTTGCTGTCTCTCCTCTTTCTCCACATCTCCCTAATATTCCCTTCCTAGAGTGTTTGCTTCTTCTTCTAACCTTCCATTTGCACATACTTTTGACGTGGCTTACTGCAGACTCTTAATTTATGGTATTCTTTCAGTTTCTGTCCTACTTCTCAGTCTATAGAAGTTCAAATATTTTCATCCCACGCTAGAAGATGACTTTGTACACTCCACTTTGTATCTGCTGGGTGTCGAAACTCAAGAAGTGGCAAGAGATGAGGATGAAGAGATAAGTGAAGGTTAGATCATGAAGAGCCCCCTGTGAAAGGGTCTGGATTTTTAGCCAAAAGTAATAGAAAGCTGTCAAAAGGTTTTAAGAGAGAGGGATACAGTTAGACTTATGATTTAGTAACACTTCTCTAGCTTAGTGTGATTGTGCTTACAAGTCTACAGATGACAGGAAAACCAGTTAGGAGACTGTTCCAATAATTCAGGGAAAAAATACTAGTGACAGGGAAACAGTTTTTAATTTGAACAACCCGATCCATACTGAGCCCATTCACTGAAATAGGGAACCCTGGAGAACTGATCAGAAGTTTCTTTGTAAGTGAATTTATAGTCACTTCTATAACCATGGAAGATTTTTCGGCTGTAGAGAAAAATTGCACATCACTTCACTCAGTCCTTGAAGATCTTCATCTGACAACCTCAGATCTTTCTATTCTCTCAAATGTAAGCAAGAGCTGTGTAGGGCTGTAGTTGTCTTGAGTCTTAAGCCAACTTATTCCTTTGGCTTTATCCTTTATATAATGAAATCAATATTCTTGATTTCATGCCTTTCACTTCCTCCTGCCAACGTGTAAGAAATATGTAAGAAAAAATACTAAGATATCTTTTGATAACTCGTTGGTAAAGTGTCATCCATCCCTATGCTCCTTTTTATCCTTTTCTCCTCACCTCTGGGAAGTTGATTTGGAGGAAACATCCATCTAGACTGTTCTTTACCTCTAGAAAATATTAGGATGGCTGATAGATGCTTTGGAAAATGAATTACTTGGGAAAAGGAAACAAGATTCCTGGTTTAGTCAGCTAGCTTTGTGATAAGACACAAACCATTCTGTTGGTCTAAAGATGGAATAGTAGGTAAGGCCTGGAAAGTTTCATCATTCCTGGTGCTCTTTGCACCCTGACTTGCTTTTTATTCCCCAAGAAGGACCTGTCCTAGCAAGACAGATGTCCAAATTCCCTGAATATGCTTGGAGTAGGAGACTCTCTCGAGTACCTTTCTTCCTTTTCCACTGAGGGATAATTTTTGGTGGGAGCAAGTTAGGTCTAAGAACTTACTAACATGAAACATTGTTTGTTAGGATACATGACTTAGGTTATAGTATTATTTATCTATAACTTTGGCTAAAGTAGCAGGACTTGAGCCATCTCACCTAAACCCATTGAAATATTTCCCCCAAACACTAACCAAGGATTAACAAGGATTTCTCTCTTGCTCGGAATTAAAGATTGTTTATATATCCTAGATGAGAGTCCTTCTTTTTTTTTTAAAGATTTTATTTATTTATTTGACACAGAGAGAGAGATCACAAGCAGGCAGAGAGGCAGGCAGAGAGACAAGGAGAGGAGGAAGCAGGCTCCCTGCCGAGCAGAGAGCCCGATGCGGGCCTCGATCCCAGGACGCTGAGATCATGACCTGAGCCGAAAGCAGAGGCTTTAACCCACTGAGCCACCCAGGCGCCCAATGAGAGTCCTTCTAAATGGCTACATAGAAATACCATTTCTATGGGATGCTCAAAAAATAGATGGGGAGGTGTTCCATGGAGCAAATCATTTTGGGAAACACTTCATTCTCCACTTTCTGCTTAAAGATTCACAAATTACATTAAGATATTAAAAGCTACATGAGAAGTTCTATGATAAACCTATTGACATTTTTGATAGTTTTTTTGAAATATAATTTATATGCCATAAAGTTTAGAATTTAAAGTGTATAATTCAATGATTTTTGTGTATTTACAGAGGTTTGCAATCATCAGGTCTTTCTAATTCCATATCATTTTCATTGTCCCCAAAAGAAACCCATAGGCAGTCACTCCCCATTCTCTCTCACCCCTCCTTTTTTTCCCTGTAGATTTGTTGATTCTGGATATTTTATATAAATGGATTCGTACAATATGGGCTCTTTTGCGATTGTCTTCTTTCACTCAGCATAATGTGTTTGAGGTTCATCCACATTTGTAGCATGTATCAGTGCTTCTTTAATTTTTATTGCCAAATAATATTCCAAAGTATAGGTATGCCATATTTTGTTTATGTTTATGATGCACATTTAGTTTGTTTCCATTTTTTGGCTATTATGACTAGTGCTGCTATGAGCCTTCATGACAAGAACACCTGTAAACCTTGCACGTATTGACTAGCAGGCTGAGGCTATTGACACATACCTGTAAGTATGTGGCATCATAAACTGTCCCTAGGGGAGCCAAGTTTCACTGAGAAAATATTGTAGTAGCTTATGCTTAGGTTGTTCTTTTTGCTCAAAATAACACATATAAATTATATCAAAAGAAAGGGAAGAATACATGAACTGTTACAAAAATGCTTGCATGATTACTAGTTTATAAAATTTCTAGTAGAGAAGAAAGCAAATCTACCTTTTAGTGCACCAAATAAGAAAGTAAAAGTAGTTATTGGATGTCTTCTAGTGACAATCTTGATGAAAAGAGAAGGCTAGTTACCTAGGAGGCAACTAGCAGTAACCAGGTCATGTCTCATGTCTTCAGGGCAGGGGAGAATCAAACTCCAGTTCTGCTTGAAACTTGGACAAATTCCTGGAGCAAGATATCAGGAGTAGATGACTAACCTGCACAGGTAATATCTGGTAGTTACTTAATGTTATCTTGAGTAAAATATAAGGAGACTATGTTGAAAAACTATTTTAACTGATCCCTGTCTCTTAGAGAGCTGATATTTTAATTCATTAAAACTATTAATTTATTTGGGCCTCTGTTTTAAATGCTCCCCCACTTTTGCAATAATACTTTTAACTTCCTTGGAATTAGTCTCATGGTGGGCACCTGGGTGGCTCAGTCAGTTAAGCTGGAATTAGTCTCATGGAGCATACCTTGGGAAATACTGTTCTAGTTACTTCAGTTCTTAACTTCACTCCATGAGTAAATTATTTCCTCTTTGGGCCAAAGTTTGTGATCTTCTCCTAACAGCAATTACTTGAGATTTCATAAAATATCACATACAGAACTGAACAGCTTGGCCTTTTATTTTCATATTTGTGTCTTAGAGACAGTTCAACTAATTTTTAATACAGACGTGGGTCGAAATGATTCGTGCTTTTTAAATAAGTAGTCAAAGTCCTGAAATTTAAAAACTGATGTAACACATGCAGAAGAATTAAACTGGACCATTTTCTTACACCATGCACAAAAATAGACTCAGAACTGATGAAAGACCTAAATGTGAGACAGGAATTGATCAAAATCCTAGAGAACACAAGCAGCAACATTTTCAACCTTGCCACAGCAACTTCTTACTAGACATGTCTCCAAAGGCAAGGGAAACAAAGGCAAAAATGAACTATTGGGACTTCATCAAGATAAAAAGCTTTCACATAGCAAAGGAAACGGTCAACAGAACCAAAAACAACTGATAGAATGGGAGAAGATATTTGCAAGTGTATTCTTATAAAGGGCTAGTGTCCAAAATCTATGAAGAACTTACCAAACTCAATGCTCAAAGAACAAATAATCTAATCAAGAAATGGGCAGAAGACATGAATAGACATTTCTCCAAAGAAGACATCCAAATGGCTGACAGACACATGAAAAAATGCTCAACATGACTCAGCACAAGGGAAATACAAATCAAAACCACAGTGAGATACCACTTCACACCAGTCAGAATGGCTAAAATTAACAACACAGGAAACAACAGATGTTGGCTAGGATGCGGAGAAAGGGGAACCCTTTTACACTGTTGGTGGGAATGCAAGCTGGTGCAGCCACTTGGAAAATAGTATGGTGGTTCCTCAAAAAGTTGAAAATAGAGCTACCCTATGACCCAGCAATCGCACTACTGGGTATTTACCCTAAAGATACAAATGTAGTGATCTGAAGGGGCACATGCTCCCCAATGTTTATAGCAGCAATGTCCACAATAGCCAAACTATTGAAAGAGATGTTCATAGATGGATGAATGGATAAAGAAGATATATATAAGTGGAATATTACTCAGCCATCAAAAAAATGAAATCTTGCATTTGCAATTATGTGGATGGAACTAGAGGGAAAGTGAAATCAGTCAATCAGAGAAAGACAACTATCATATGATCTCACTGATATGTGGAATTTAAGAAACAAAAGAGAGGATCATAGGGAAGAGAGGAAAAAATAAAACAAGATGAAAAAGAAAAACCATAATAAAAGACTCTTAATCAGAGGAAAAAAACTGAGGTTTGCTGGAGGGGAGGAAAGTGGGAGGATGGGGTAACTGAGTGATAAACATTAAGGAGGGCATATGATATAATGAGCACTGGATATTATATAAACTGATGAATCACTGAACTCTACCTCTGAAACCGATAATACATTATATGTTAATTAATTGAATTTAAATTAAAAATTTTAAAAATTAAAAAACAAACAAACAAAGCAAACTAACAAAGAAATCCTGATGTAACACAGATAGAGGCAAACCAAGAAACAGATTCTTAACTACGGAGAAAAAATGGATGGTTACCAGAGGGGAGGTGGGGGGGGATGGGTTAAATAGGCGATGGATGTTAAGGAGTGGGCTTGTGAAGAGCATGAGGTGATGTATGTTAACTGACTGCAATTTAAATAAAAACACTTAAAAAATAAAAAAAATTTAAAGATTTATTTATTTGAGAGAGAGAATGTGCATGTGTGTGCATGTGTGCGAGGGGGTGGGGGCAGGGGAGGCAGAGGGAGAGAGAATCTCAAGCAGACTCTATGCTGAGCACAGGGCCAGACACAGGGCTCAATCTCACAACCCTAGATCATGACCTGAGTCTAAACCACGAGTCAGATGCTTAACTGACTGGGCCACCCAGGCACCCCAAAAATTTTTAAAAAATTTTTAAATTCAAAATTAACAAATAAAAACTGATCTAACAAATAGATCTTACATGAAAATGTAGACAAACTACATTTGATGGCTACCTGATGGCTGAAGTAAAGCTCCAAACTTCAAAGGTTAGATTGCTTTAAATCTAATATATCTAGTAATATATCTAATGATATGAATTCTAAAAACAGGTCACTTGAAACTATTGAAAGTTGATTACAATGCATATTCTTTACAGTAGCAGATTTACCTTTCTAATGATGTTTCATTTAAGATATTGCTAAATTTTCTAATAAACCAGTAGTTCTCAACCTTTTTTGACTTACGACACATGAAAAATGATCATCACTGATGTAATACTCTTCTAGGGTTATCTTGAATTCTCAGTACAAGCTGCAATTCTACTTCTTTATTTCCCACTCATAAAAACATATTAAAATGCAAATAAGTAAGAATGAGGTTATAAAAGGAATTATTGCTTCCTTTTTCTGGTAGGGAACTTGGCTGGGCTTAACCGAGATTTATTTCTCTTGGAAAAAGATCTCAAACAACCCATGATCAGAACCAGATATACTACTGGTAAATTGGGGGTGAGATGGGAGTAATGAAGGTACAAGAGAAGCCAAATTTCAAGGAGAGATTGCCTCTTAGAAACTCCTCCCAAAGGAAGAAGTAATTCAACACTGCCTTTCTCAGTTTAAGTCTCTCGCCCTTTGAACCATCCTTCTTCTTTTTTTTTTTTTAAAGATTTTTTATTTATTTATTTGACACAGAGAGAGAAACTACAAGTAGGCAGAGAGGCAGGCAGAGAGACAGGGAGAGGAGGAAGCAGGCTTCCCGCTGAGCGGAGAGCCCGATGCGGGCCTCGATCCTAGGACGCTGAGATCATGACCTGAGCCGAAAGCAGAGGCTTTAACCCACTGAGCCACCCAGGCGCCCTGAACCATCCTTCTTAATATAATAACTTGTATCATTGATACACCTTGTACTAGAGGAAGGGTTATAAAATGAGCACTACCACAGAATTAGAGAGCAGAATAGTGGGGGGGATCACCAGAAGGAAAGGGAATGTTCACAGTTCATCCTTACTTCATTTTGACTCTTTATCTGCCCAAGTCTCGCTGTATTTAACTAGGTTTCAGAACTTTTCTGATCTTACTGCTACCATGCCTCCCCAATGCTGAGATGAGAAACATTGAGCCCTGTATTAATTCTGAAAGACCAAGGAATTTTTTTCTTTTTAAAATGAGATATAGTTGGGGTGCATGGGTGGCTCAGTGGGTTAAGCCTCTGCCTTCAGCTCAGGTCATGATCTCAGGGTCCTGGGATCAAGCCCCGCATCGGCCTCTCTGCTCAGTGGAGAGCCTGCTTCCTCCTCTCTGCCTGCCTCTCTGCCTTCTTGTTATTTCTCTTTCTGTCAAATAAACAAATAAAATCTTAAAAAAAATTTTTAAATGAGACATAATTGACATGTAACATTAGTTTCAGGTATGCCACACAATGATTTGATATTTGCATATTTTGTGAAATGATCACCACAATATGTGTAGTTAACATCCATTACCATGTAGTTAAAATTTATTTTTCCTGTGATAAAAACTTTTAAGGTCTGCTCTCTCTTTCTTTTTGAAGAGTTTTTATTTTACAACAGTTACAGGTTTATAGAAAAATTACAAATATAGGAGGAACAGTGTTCCAATATACCTATACCCAGTTTCCCCTATTTTTTTCCTTTTTTTTTAAATTAACGTATAATGTATTATTTGCCCCAGGGGTACAGGTCTGTGAATCATCAGTCTTACACAATTCACAACACTCAGCAAGCACACACCCTCCCCAAGGTCCATCACCCAGCAACCTATCCCCCCCCACCCCACCCCCAGAAACTGTCAGTTTGTTTCCTGAGATTAAGAGTCTCTTATAGTTTGTCTCCCTCCCCAGTTCCATCTTGTTTAAGGTCTGCTCTCTTAACAACTTTCAATAGTATTATTAACTAAAGTCCCCATACTGTGCATTATATCCCCTTGATCTATTTATTTTATAACTGGAAGTTTGTACCTTTGACCACTTTTACCAGTTTCATCCACCCACTTACACTTACTTATCTCTGGGAACCACCAATCTGTTCTCTGTATCTATGAGTTTGGGGTTTTTTGGGGAGAGAGGGTTTGGGGTGGCTCCACATAAGTGGAATCATATAGTATTTGTCTTTCTCCATCTGACTTATTTCACTTGGCATAATGCTCTCAAAGTCGATCCATATTATTGCAAGTGGAAAGATTTCATTCATTCTTTTTTATGGCTAGGTAAAGATTCTTTTTTTTTTTAAGTTTTTTAAATCAATTTATTTGGCAGAGAGAGATACAGCGAGAGAGGGAACACAAGTGGGGGAGTGGGAGAGGGAGAAGCCTCCTCCCCTGAGTGACCCAAGCGCCCCTAGATACAGATTCTTAAGAGCAACACTACTGACATTTGGGGCTGGTTAACTTTTTGTTGGGGGGCCATCCTGTGCATTGTTGGATGTTTAGCAGTATTCCTAGCTTGTACACTAGACGTCAAAACATCCCACCTCTCAGTTGTGACAATGAGAGATGGCTCCAGACATTGTCTCCTGGGGGAGACAAGGGTTGCTAAGTTGAGAAAAAGCCCTCTTACTTCTCATTCAGCTGACAGAAGGAGAAACTGTATTTAAAATAATATTTTCTGGGGCACCTTGGTGGCTCAGACGGTTAAGCGTCTGCCTTTAGGTCAGGTCATGATCCCAGGCTCCTGGGATCAAGCCCCATCTGGCTCCCTGCCGCGGGGACCCTGTTTCTCCCTCTGCCTGCTGCTCCCCACTGCCTGTGCACGCTCTCTCTCTCTCTCTCTCTGTCTGTCAGATAAATAAAATCTTAAAAATATAAAATAAAAGAAGGGGCGCCTGGGTGGCTCAGTGGTTAAGCGTCTGCCTTCGCTCAGGTCATGATCCCAGGGTCCTGGGATCCAGCCCGGAATTGGGCTCCCAGCTCAGCAAGAATCCTGTTTCTCCCTCTCCCACTCCCCCTGCTTGTGTTCCCTCTCTCGCTGTGTCTCTCTCTGTCAAATAAATAAATAAAATTTTTAAGAAAAAAATAAAAATAAAGAAAATAAAAAATAAAGAAAATAATATTTTCTAAGGGAACTAGGGGAACAAAAGCAAAATACAAGAGCATAGCATTAATAAATAGCCACGATGGTCGTACAACACTGTAAATGTACATAATGCCACTGAACTGTTCGCTTAAAAATGGTTAAAAAGATAAACTTCATGTTATGTATATTTTACTACAATTTCCAAGAGCACAGCATTAATCAAATGTATAGATTTCCGAATCTAAGTTAATTAAACTTTAATGACAGATTAGCATTACTAGTATAGTTTCTCAGGTACCTAAGTTGAGGTTCTTCCTAATGCTTCAGCACTCTCTAAGGAACTCTACCCAAAACCCCTTTCTTCGAAAGGAAATATTTATTTATTTATTTATTTATTTATTTATTTATTTATTTATTTATTAAGAGATTTTGTTTATTTATTTGACAGAGAGAGAGAGAGATCAGAAGTAGGCAGACAGGAAGGCAGAGAGAGAGGGGGAAGCAGGCTCCCCGCCAAGCAAAGAGCCTATCCTGATGCGGGGCTCGATCCCAGGACCCTGAGATCATGACCCGAGCTGAAGGCAGAGGCTTAATCCACTGAGTCACCCAGGCGCCTCTGAAAGGAAATATTTTAATTTCTGTTTTGCATCAGGCATCTGAGGCAAATCTCGTAGGCAAACAGGACATTAGGCTGCTAAATAGCTCAGAGTTCACTATTCAAAAGTACCATTATAATAGAAGGGATCTTGGAGATCATCCTGTTTCACAGACAAAAAAGGTGAGGTCAGAATAGGTTGAATGACTTCCACAGGTTCATGGTGCTCTTTGAAGGTCATACCCGGACAGGACCAAGATATACTGCTTAGAGTTCAGTGTTCATGCTGCTAAATCACACAAAAACCCGTCCATGGAGATCTATTTGTATCAGAGACTGCCAGCACCTTTTGTGAATTACAGTAATTCTTATAAAGGAGGGAAATGTCTAATGGGAAGAAAATGAATGCAGATTAACAGGAGGGAGATCATCTAAATAAATAGGTCATTGAGAAGTGACTAAGGCGCAACAGCATCTATTCTCAGGAAATTAGATACACTCGTTTTACTCAGTGAGCCGGATATACATTTTCATTCTTTCAAACTGTCTTGAAAATTGGCTTTCAGAAACACCTGTTTCAACCACGACAGTTTAATTTCTGTTCTTTGGACCTTCCCAGCAATGTTTCCTACCTTTGTTCACACTGCCTCTTAACCTGGAGGTGCTTCCCCCTCTTTGACTCCTGCAGATGCTCCTCTTCACTCAAAATTCAGAACAAATGTGAAACCTTTCCCAAGCTTCAATTTCCCTGGCACCTCCAAGAAGGAATTAAACATTTCTTTCTCTATGTTTCCATAGCAACTTCCACGGATAGGCATTTTACCTACAGTAGGGTTTCATGTTGCAAACTGGATATAATTAAATGCATAGGGAACGCGACTTGCAGTGCCTAGACTGGCTACGGTTTTTGTGACACGGCCATGATACAGAATTGGGGCTACTTGTTATGTAGGAACACAAGGCTGAATGAATGGCTGGCAACTTAGTTGGCCTCTTGTTTGTGAGCTGGGCTGGAATTTTTTTGCATCATATTTCACTCTTGTGTCATACCTGTCATAACAATGAGTAATAAACGTGATAATAATGTGTGTAAGAAGTGCTGGGTGAATGATAATATTGTGTAGAGCTAGGAAAATAAAGCCTATGACTTATGCAGAAGTCAAGGGCAATAAATTTTTTGAAAGGACATGCAGCATCATTAGAACTGCTGGATTGCGTATCATTAAAGTAAGTGTTAATAAGAATTTTAAAATTATCTTTCTGGAACATGAATGTTCGGAAAACTTCAGGCCAAAGATGATAACGGAAATGGAAGAGCTCCAGAGTATGAAGTTAAAGGGCCATGAGAAGGGTTCAGGCTTGTTTTTTTCTGTTTTGGTCAACCAATCTGTTATTTTTAGACCACGATAACAAAAATATATATTTTTAAGATTTTAAAATTTATTTTAGAGAGAGAGCATGTGCATGAGCAGGGGAAGAGGCAAGGGGCAAGGGAAGGGGATTTCCCTGCTGAGGGTGGCGCATGCCACTGAGATCACGGCATAAGCGCGTGAGCTGAAACCAAGAGTCCACGCCCAGTCGACTCAGCCCCCCAGGAACCCCTAACAAAAATATAATTTTAAAAAATTTATTAATTTATTTGAGAGAGAGACAGAGATAGCCAGAGCGAGCACAAGCTGGGGTGGAAGGGAGAGAGAGAAGCAGTTTTATATGTTATAAATTTGTTTTCCTTTTTATAATTGAAGTATTGTTGACACACAATGTTACATCAGTTTCAGCTGTATGACATAGGGACTCATCAACTCTCTACATTAAATTTTCTTTTTGTAGCTTGACTTATTTTTTTTAAGATTTTATTTATTTGACAGAGAGAGAGAGAGCACAAGTAGGCAGAGCAGCAGGCAGAGGGAGAGGGAGAAGCAGGCTCTCCACCGAGCAGGAAACCAGATGTGGGACTCGATCCCAGAACCCTGAGATCATGACCTGAGCCAAAGGCAGAGGCTTTAACCCACTGAGCCACCCAGGCGCCCCTGTAGCTTGACTTTTTATTGTCTAAATGATGTCTTTGATGAATGGAATTTCTTAATTTTAACAGTTGAATTTATTGACTATTTAACTTATGCATTCTGTTTTATTTTTTTTATTTTTTATTTTTTTAAAGATTTTATTTATTTATTTCACAGAGGGAGAGAGATCACAAGGAGGCAGAGAGGCAGGCAGAGAGAGAGAGGGGGAAGCAGGCTCCCCGCTGAGCAGGGAGCTGATGTGGGCCTCGATCCCAGGACCCTGAGATCATGACCTGAGCCAAAAGCAGAGACTTTAACCCACTGAGCCACCCAGGCGCCCTGCGTTCTGTTTTAGAATGCTTTCTTTATACCAAATTCATGAAGATTTCTATTCTTCTGTAGGAACTGTAATTTTTTGCCTTTCAAATTTAGATCTACAATCCACCTTGAATTGATTTTTGTGTATGGTATGAGTTAAGGTTTGGTTTTTTTTTCCTCCTCTTCTCCCCAAGATTCTTTTTTTTTTTTTAAGACTTCATTTATTTATTGGAGAGAGAGAGAGAGCACAAGCAGGGGGAGTAGGAGAGGGAGAAGCAGGCTCCTTGCTGAGCAGGGAGCCTCATGAAAGACTCAATCCCAGGACCCAGGGATTAGGACTCCGGCGGAAGGCAGATGCTTAACTGACTGAGCCACCCAGGTGCCCCTCTCCCCAAGATTCCTATACAAATATCCTAGCATTATTTATTGAAAAGACTGTTCTTTCTCCACTACTCTGCAGTACACTTTTGTTAAGAACCAAATATCCATTGTGAGCTATTTCATTCTATTTGTCCTTCTTTGCACCAACATCACTGTCTTAATTTCTATAGCTTTCTACTGTGTGTTTATAGTCAGGAGAACAAGTTCTCTTTTTCAGTTTTTCAAAAGGCTCTTGGTTATTTTTGCTACTTTGCACTTCCATAGAACTTTGAGAATGAGCCTGTCAAGTGGCACTTTCATTTTCTCTCCTGAGGCTGACTTACAGCTAAGTTTCTCTGGGATGATGTTTAAGTTAGACTTTTAATGACCCTAGCACTTTGAAAGGATGTGTTATAATGGGAAAAAACTTGGGCTGTGGGGTCAGACTGGAGTTGGAGTGTACCACTGCCTCCCTCTATTAGTTGGGCCATTAGAAGGGTTCAGGCTTGGGTTTTTTGTTAGTTCGTTTGGTTGGTTGGTTTTGTTTTGTTTTGTTTTAGAGAGGGAGAGAAAGCAGGAGTGGGGAGGGGGCAGAGGGAGAGAAAGAGAGAACCCCAAGCAGATTTCCTGCTGAGTGCAGAGTCCGATGTGGGGCTTGATCTTACCACTCCAAGATCATGACCTGAGTGGAAATCAAGTGTTGGTTGTTTAACTGCCTGAGCCACCCAGGCACCTTGATCAATCATCCACTTATTTATTTTTAGTTCACCATAACAAAAACATCTTTATTATTAAAGTTACTGTTAAAATTCAGCACTGCCCAGGTATGTTGGCGACATGATAAATATTTCTTAGTCTAACTTAAGGCCGAGTCAAAACTATCACTACAATGCTGCAGATCTTGGACCTTGCACCATGCAGCTGTAAGCATCCTTACATGTGTATCACCATAACTGTAGCTTGTGTCTCTCTTTAACTTTCAACATTTGTACTTGCCTACAAACTAATTAAAAAGTTGTTTTAATTATCTTTTTACCATATTCCCAGAGCGTATATTTTAACTCATGCACCCAAAAAGTATATATGGAAGTTGTAAAGTTGTAATAAATACCCGTAAATCTCCCATTTGAAACCCAAACCACGTATTCCTCCTCTATTCATTCTAACTGCCTCCTTATTTCAGCATCTTTGAGAATTTGGCCTCTCTAATTTATATTATTAGCTTAATATTCACTTAAAATAGTCTCAAACTCAGTATAGACAGCTGCATCCAGCATCAATATGTGGCTATTTTGCAGCTCATTAATGCTCTGAAATCTGTGAACGTATTTATTTAGAAAAATTGGCAGGCAGGCAATTTTGTCTGCAGTTTGATCTCCACCTCTCAGTGTGTGGAACTGTGACTGCATATGGCCCCTTACACACATTCAGAAGTGAATTTGAGTCCCCCCTCCATTCTCTGAATCCTTCCCCTCTCTCTCACACACATGCACATACACGTATTCAGACACACATAAAGAGAAGCATCTAGAAAAAGAAAAGATAAAAACAGCTCCCATCTGATCCATCTACCATCTGCCCTCTTCTATCTATCACTGCAAAATGGGGCAAAACGCTCACTCTTATATTCATTTCTCTCTTTTTGTCCTTAGTCTCTTACTCACGCTGGGTTGAAGACAAAGTGGGTGTGCAAAAGGCAGATCCATTATTTCCATTTTCAGTGACTCCCGAGAGGCTGTCAGCTCCCAGGAGCCATCAAGAGATGCTCTTTTATGGTTACGTGAGGAACTCTGAACACTTCGTGGGAGGTGTCTCACAGGAGAAAAGTTGAGAGTCTGTCACCCATTGCCAGTACTGTCATCCTATCCCCAGGTGGCATAGGCAAATGTGTTCTGCTAAATAGCCGAAGAGCTTATCAGAGAGGAAAGACTGATGGATTTGCTTATAAAACATGCTCATTTAAATCAGGGGATGTTTTATTTTTGTAGTTGGCTCTTCAATCTTAGAAACACATGTCTTTAAGGTTATTACCTTTTGCTCTGCCTTCACCTCTTTGTATGCATATGCGTGTGTGTGTGTGTGTGTGTGTGTGTGTGAATGTGTGTATATATGTTACACATCTTATAGCATAGGTCAGTTCAATAGGCATTTATTAAGGCATCCAGGACACAAAGGTGAATAAGATGTGGTCCCAGCTGGCAAGGAGTTTATGGTCTAATGGTATTTGTCTTTCTGAAGAGAAGATTTTTATACATAGCAACCGTATTTATGTTATACCAGTGGCTAATGCTGGAGTAAATTGATCAACAAAATAAATAATGATTCTATTGTATTGTAACCCAAATAATATAATAATTATCCACAATCCACACTGATAAAAATAATTAATTGAATAAATAAATGAGGGGGAAGAGACACATATTACATAGAATATTAAAACCTAATAGGGGCACCTGGGTGGCTCAGTTGGTTGAGGGTCCTACTCATGATTTCAGCTCAGGCCATGATCTCAGGGCCATGAGATCGAGCCCCACCTCAGGCTCCATGCTCAGCAGGGAGTCTGGTTGAGATTCTCTGTCTCCCTCTGCCCCTCTGCCTGCTCATGCTCTCTCTCTCTCTCTCAAATAAATAAATAAATGAATCTTAAAAAAAGTAAAACCTAATAGGACTTTCCAGAAGGCAGAGTTCAGACATAGGAAGCAGAAGAGAACCAATTTGCATATCATTTAAATCTAATTCTTATATTTTTAATTAAAATTTTCTATATTTTGAAATAATTTTAGACAGAAGAGTTGCAAAGGTAGTACAAATCTATATTCCAATATAAAGTTCCTATGTACTCTTCACCTAAGTTCTCCTAATATTAACATGTTGCCATGGTGTATTTGTCAAAACTAGGAAATTAACATGGTACAATATTATTGACTAAAACACAGACTTTATTTAGCAATCACCAGTTTCCCACTAATAGCCTTCTTCTGTTCTGGGCTCCTATATTGCATTTACTTGCTTCATCTCCTAAGTTTCTTCCAGTCTCTGACAGTTCCTCTATCATTCCTTGTCTTTCATGATCTTGACACTTCTGAATAGGGAATTTTGTAGAATGTCCCCCATTTTGGGCTGGTCTGATGTTTTCTCATTCTTAGATTGAGGTTAAATAGATTTTTGAGAAGAATCTCCCAGGCGCCATGTGCCCTTCATAGCACATCCCGTCAGGGTTATGTGATATCGACATGTCTGATTACTGATGATATTAACTTTGATCATTTGGTTAACGTAATATCTGCCAGGTTTATCTACTGTAAGTTTAGTATTTTTTTCCTTTGTAATTAGTAAATATTTTGTGGAAAACATTTTAAGGCTACATCAACATCCTGTTTTTCCTTAAACCATCAGCCACTAATTTTGTTATGTCTAAAATAAATTTTATTTTTTTATTAAAATAAACTTTATTTTATGATAGTTGTAGAGTGACACCTGGGTGGCTCAGTCGGTTAAGCATCTGCTTTGGCTCAGGTGGTAATATCGGGGTCCTGGGATCAAGCCCCACATCTGGCTCCCTGCTCACTGGGGAGTCTGCTTCTCCCTCTGCTCCTCTCCGCCATCTCCCCACTTGTGCTCTCTCTCTCTGCTCTCTCTCTCAAATAAATAAATAAAATCTTAAAAAAAAGGATTAAAAATAAATAAAATTTTAAAAAGAATAGTTTTAGAGTGACAGAAAGGTTGCAAAGATAGTACTTAAGGTTCCCATTTCTCCCTCATTCATTGTCCCTTATTGTTAGTATCTTACATATAAATTTATCACAAGTATTGAACAAATACTGCTATATTACTGTTAACTAAACTCCACAGTTTATTTAGATTTCACTACTTCATCCAACGGTTTTAATCAATTGATCTTACATTTAGCAATTATTACTGTGGGGTTCTAATAATGATTTTCTATTTTCATTTGCTTCATTTTTTCTACATCATTAATTGGAATTCTTCTGTAAGGAACAATTGTCCCTGGAGGAGGAGCAAGATGGCAGACGAGTAGGAAACCTAAATATAATCAGGTCCCAGGAGTTCAGCCAGATAGTTGCAGGAGTTCTGAATATCTACAAGCTCAACAGGAGATCAAAGAGAGGAAGAACAGCAATTCTAGGAACAGAAAAGCGACCACTTTCTGGAAGGTAGGACATGGGGAGAAGTGAATCTGAGGTGATACATGGGAAGACAGACTGCGGGGGGTGGGGTGTGGAGGGAGAAGGGGGGAGGGGAGGAAAGGGGGAAGGGGGGGCAGGAGGGGCCAGCTCCCAGCAAGTGAGAGAGCAGTGGAGCACAAAGTCAGAACTTTTAGAAGTCTGTTCCACCGGGCGCCTGGGTGGCTCAGTGGGTTAAAGCCTCTGCCTTCGGCTCAGGTCATGATCTCAGGGTCCTGGGATCGAGGCCCGCATCGGGCTCCCTGCTCAGTGGGGAGCCTGCTTCCTCCTCTCTCTCTCTCTGCCTGCCTCTCTGCCTCCTTGTGATCTCTCTCCCTCTGTAAAATAAATAAATAAAATCTTAAAAAAAAAAAAGTGCTTTAAAAAAAAAAAAAAGAAGTCTGTTCCACCGAGAGACGTCACTCCAGAGGCTAAGCAGGGGGTGGACCCTTACCAGGACAGCTGTGGTCTCAGGACCCTCGGGGTCACAGAAAGACCAGGGGTGTCTGAGTGCAGCAGAGCTCCCAGGTATCAGAGCAGGGAAGCCAGCTGCAGAAATGGAGTCTGAGAGGGGGTTCTCAGTTCGGGGTTACCTTAAACTGTGATCTGAGGCAAAGTCAGGCCATCGTTCTTCGAGCAGGGACCCCACAAGTGGCAGATCAGAGAGACCCCCCTCCTTCCATCTCCAGGAGGAGCAACGGGGGAGTGGTGCAGGAACCTGCTGGGTTTGGAGACTTCAAATGGGGCCACGTACCAGAGATAGAAATAGTCAGTCACAGGCTGGGTGAGCTCGAAGTGCAGCTGTAGACTGGAGACAGGAGGGACTGACCGCTTTTCTCTGAGGACACACTGAGGAGTGGGGCCCCGAGCTCTCAACTCCTCCGGGTCAGAGATTAGAGGCCACCATCTTCATTCCCATCCTCCAAAGCTGTACGGAAAGTGTTCAGGAAACAAAGCTCTTTAGCACAAACCCCAGCAGATTACTTAGCTGGGCCCCTGGCAAGGGTGGTGCAATTCCGCCTCAGGCAAAGACGTTTGAGAATCACTGCAATAGGCTCCTGCCCTAGAAGACGGGCAAGAACATCCAACCAAGATGAAGCTCACTGATCAATGAGAACTGGAAAACTCCAGAGCTAGGGTAATATAGCACATAGAATTCATGGCTTTTTTCCCATGATTCTTTAGACTTTTAAAGTTAAATATTTTTAATTTTATTTTTTTCTTATTCTATTTTAAAAAAATTTCCCCTTTCCTATTTTAACCTTTTTAACTATTTTCTTATCAATACCTTTTAAAAAATCTTTTTAAATTTTCTTTTTTTAAAAAAAGATTTTATTTATTTATTGGACAGAGAGAGATCACGGGTAGGCAGAGAGGCAGGCAGAGAGAGAGAGGGGGAAGAAGGCTCCCTGCTCAGCTGATGTGGGGCTCAATCCCAGGACCCTGAGATCATGACCTGAGCCGAAGGCAGAGGCTTATCCCACTGAGCCACCCAGTCCTCCTCTTTTTAAATTTTCCTTGTTATAATCATATTCTATCCCTTCATTGTATTTAACCTTATTTTTTGTATTCATATTCTTTAACCTTATTTTTTGTATTGATATTCTTTAAAATTTTGGGATACACTTTCTTCTAACAGATCAAAATGTACCCTAAATCTAGTGTATGGTTTTTTTCTAGTCTCCGGCCTGATCACATTCTCTCTCTCTCTCTCTTTTTTTTCAACCAACTTCTTATCTTACCAATTCCTTTTTTAAAATCTATTTTAAGTTTCATCTTCACAGTCACATTCCATCCCTTCATAGTGTTTACCCTTATATTTATATCTGTGTAAGTTTTTCTTTCTTTAAAATTTGGGAAGGCATTTTCTTCTACAGACCAAAATACACCCAAAACCAAGTGTGTGTCTCTGTTCTATTCACCAATCTATATACATATATATATGAATATATATATGAGTATATACATATAATACATATATATGAGTATATATATATATATGATTATTTTTTTCCTTTCTTCTCTCCCCAGTTTTGGGTCTCTTCTGATGTGGTTAGTATATATTTTTCTGGGGTCGTTGCTATGCTTTTAGTATTTTGTTCTCTCATTCATCTGTTCTTCTCTGGATAAAATGACAAGGTGGACAAACTCACCTCAAAAAAAAGAACAAGAGGCAGTACTGACAGCTAGGGACCTGAACAGACCCATAACCAGTAAGGAAATTGAAACAGTAATCAAAATCTCCCAACAAACAAGAGCCCATGGCCAGATGGCTTCCCAGGAGAGTTCTACCAAACGTTTAAAGGAGAATTAATACCTATTCTCCTGAAACTATCCCAAAAAATAAAATGGAAGGAAAACTTCGAAACTCATTTTATGAGGCCAGTGTTACCTTGATCCCCAAACCAGACAAAGACCCCATCAAAAAGGAGAATTACAGACCAATATCTGTGATGAACATGGATGCAAAAATTCTCACCAAAATACTAGCTAATAGGATCCAACAGTACATTAAAAGGATTATTCGCCATGACAAAGTGGGGTTTATTCCCAGGATGCAAGGTTGGTTCCGCAAATCAATCAGTGTGATACGTTACTTTATTTATTTTTTTTAAAGATTTTATTTATTTATTTCACAGAGGGAGATAGATTACAAGGAGGCAGAGAGGCAGGCAGAGAGATGGGGGAAGCAGGCTCCCAGCTGAGCAGGGAGCCCGATGCGGGCCTCGATCCCAGGACCCCGAGATCATGACCTGAGCCGAAAGCAGTGGCTTTAACCCACTGAGCCACCCAGGTGCCCGTGATACGTTACTTTAATAAAAGGAAGGACAAGAACCATATGATACTTTAAATAGATGCAGAAAAAGTATTTGACAAAGTACAGCATCCTTTCTTGATTAAAACTCTTCTCAGTGTAGAGATAGAAGGAACATACCTCAATATCATAAAAGCTATCTATGAAAAACCCACAGTGAATATCATTCTCAATGTGGAAAACTGAGAGCTTTTCCCCTATGGTCAGGAACATGGCAGGAATGTCCACTATCACCACTGCTATTCAACATAGCACAGCAATCAGACAACAAAAAGAAATAAAAGGCATCTGAATCAGCAAAGAGGAAGTCAAACTCTCACTCTTTGCAGATGATATGGTACTTTATGTGGAAAAACCCAAAGGACTCACCCCAAAACAACTAGAATGCATACAGGAATTCAGTAAAGTGTCAGGATTTAAAATCAATGCACGGAAATCAGTTGCATTTCTATACACCAACAAGACCTAAGAAAGAGTACTTAAGGAGTCGATCCCATTTACAATTTCATCCCAAACTTTAAGATACCTAGGAATAAATCAAACCAAAGAGGCAAAGAATCCATCAACAGATGAATGGATAAAGAAGATGTTAAAGTTAAAATGTCAACTGAGGAAGAAAATAATAAGCATTTAATTAAAAGATATATATATATATAAATATGTATATATTTAATACACATGCACACACACACACAATGGAATACTATGCAGCTATCAAAAAGCCCAAAATCTTGCCATTTGCAATGATGTGGATGGAACTAGAGGGTACTATGCTAAGCAAAATAAGTTAATCAGAGAAAGACAATTATCATATGATCTCTCTGATATCAGGAATTTGAGAGGCTGGGTGGGGTGGCGGGTCGTGGGGGGAAGGGAATGAAAAATGAAACAAGGTGGGAATGGGGAGGGAGACAAACCATAAGAGAGTCTTAATCTCAGGAAATAAACTGAGGGTTTCTGGGAGGGGGGTGGGAGGGATAGGTTGGCTGGGTTATGGACATTGGGGAGGGTATGTGCTATGGTGAGTGCTGTGAATTGTGTGAGACTGATGATTCACAGACCTGTATCCCTGAAGCAAGTAATACATTATATGTTGATAACACAAAAAAAAGGAACAACTGTCCCTTCTCCATTTATTTACTTATTCAATCATCTATTCATATCAGCGTGGCCTTATGGATATTTATTATATTTTTTGGCTTATAATATCATATTATCATTATTTATTTTGTTGATCAAATTATTCCAGGTCTAGCCATTGGGAACTCTTTCAAGTTAGCTCCTGTGTCTTTTTGACATGCTCCTATCTCTTCTTTTCTTTTTGGGGGGTTAGGGGACACTTCCTTACTTTCTGGTTTTGTACATGCAATTTTTTATGTAAACCTAATAGACACTCTTATCCAGGAGACTATCTTTTAATTAAATGCTTATTATTTTCTTGCTCAGCTGACATTTTAACTTTTTTCTTTCCTTATTCTTATCATCCAAACATTATGACGATCCCAAATTACTCTGAAAGGTCAAGGTGTGAGAAGGGAAAGAGGGTGAGACAGAGGTGGATAGGGCTTGTTTTCCCACTCCTTCCTTTATTTATGGTCTTTGGCAAGTTACCCGACCTCTGTAAGTCTCAGGTAACTCATCTGCAAAATGGTGATATTACTAATAATATTTACCTTGTGGAGCCATAAAGATTAGATGAGTTAAGTGTCATAAGATGGGAAAGTACCTTCTTCATAAAGTTTATATAAAGGTTATAGAGTTATCTCTATATCATAGCACAAGGGAACTGTCTCCAATCCTTTTAATTATTTAGTAATGGTTGTTAAGAAAATGTTTTTATGATTACACAGAGAGACCCATTCAAGGGAGAACAATGAACAACTGAAATTGTACTAGCCAAAAAACTGAGCCTGGAACAGGATTAATGTATTTACTCAGATGCAATCTCATTTCTATAACTCTATTCATTCAGAAAACCCGAGGATTATCCTGGTAATAAGCATGACCCCTCTGTCTTTCAGACATAAAATGAAGGCTTTGTCTCTGTTAAAATATAAATATGTCTGGATCAAATTATTTTTCCTCCAAAGCCATGCAGTATGTTTCCTAAACCAACATAAACTGTCATGTGGAAGCGATTCAAGTTGTAGAGTCTGATTGTTTGCTCAGAATGGTCACTCACCTTGTTCATCAGTCAGTGAGATTAATGGAGTTCCCTTTACATACAAAGAATACGTGCTGTGGGCACCACACAGAGAGTCACAGCCTTAGCATGTGTCCTTGCTGAATGAATGAATGAAACCTACCCTAGTGTTTCTGGGACCTGAAGCTTAAGAAGAAATCATTTTGGTATGACTTTTGAAATCAAACTGGAATCTCAAGTTTAAGTAAATACAAGGTGACTACAGAGAAATGTAGGTAGGAGCCAGGAAAGTGAACTGAAAACCAAGATCAAGAGACAAGAGCTTTGCATTCTCTTTTTTAATGGCCCATTTCATTATTTCCCCCTCTTTTTTTGTCTAGTGTCTCATTGCCTTCTTCAAACTTTTTTTTTAATTCTAACTTTCTTTAAAAAATAATTTATTTCAGAGAGAGAGAGAGAGAGTGAGCAAGAGAGCACAAGGTGGGTAAAGGGGTGAGGGAGTAGCAGACTTCCCACTGAGCAGGGAGCCTGACACAGAGTTCGATCACACCTGAACTGAAGGCAGATGCTTAACCAACTGAGCCACCCAGGCACCCCTGTCTTCTTCAAACTTTGATATTTGACTTGACCTAATTCTTTATGGATACAGAATAACACTGGAGGCCAAATTAGTGTTTTATGCTGCAATGCTTGAAAGAGATTCTACATAATGCATCATTAATCCTTTTTAAAAATGTTTATTTGGAAGCACAGAGCAACCCTTCTATCACTTAACAAATCTAAAATAACCCAGTAATTTGTTATGAAAAATTTTGCATATAGTAAACTCAAAATTTGGAGTAATACAGTGATGCTACTGAAATGTCCTGTTTCTGATTCTAGTCTGACACTAGGTTCCTTTCCCCTCCTCTATGAAGTCTTAGCAATGGCATTCAGACAACTGATTTTAAAAGGATCTGCAACATTATCTAGAAAGCATAGAATACACACCAGGAATCCAATCTACTACAGTAGGCAGAGACTCTCCTCTCTCTCTTGACTCCCATCTCTGGCCTCATTATTTCCTGCCCCCAGATTTTATTATTTTCAGCACCAACACTGAAGGAGTTGAACTTCAACTTCTCAGATTGAAGATGGTAGCTACACAACTGTCTTAAACAGAAAAATGGACTGTATTTCACTCCTTCCTTGATTTCTATGACTGTGGAACCATAACCAGGCTGCACTATGGCATTTCAGCACTAAGTGGAGCCAGTCACCCAACTGCCTTTAAACTTGCAAATCGGCAGAGAGCACAGCCCGCTAACCTGAAAACCTGACTTCACCTATGGGTTTACAAATGACAAAGCTGAAATTTAATAGCGAATCACCTATTTAATGCATTTGAATGCTCAAGACTCCAGACAGATTACCAGGTGAACAATTCTTTTGGGTCATCTCCCATGGATTAAAGAAAATGGATCAAATAAACTCAAAGAACAAAATCATTTGTACATTGTGATTATCAATCACGCTTTCCTCCAAACTTCTACAAGTCAGGGACCCAGATGTTGGTGTTTCAAAGTCTGATCTGCAGAATGAGAATGGGCCCATTTGGGGATGAGAACTGGCTAACAGGATAATTGGTAATAATGTTTGAGTGATGTTTTTGTAAGTTGCTATGTATTTATATAGGGACAGGTTTGCTGAGGGTAGAATATAGGGTCATGGGAGTCAGTTAGGGGGTGTAGGAGACCAATGGAGAGGTAATAAAAAGAGTCACAAAACCAGTCTTGTCTAGAAACTCCGCACAGACAGAGCAAACCATTGAGTTTTTGAAAGAACCTAAGATTCTAAGAGATGAACTCTTAAATTTACTTCACTGCTTTCTGCCTAGTTTCCTTATCTATGAAAAGAAATAAGAATGCTTACTTTCACTTCATTTTCAGAAACAGGATAAAGGGGGTTACAAGGTTTTTAAAAAAATCTCTATTTTTGAGGTGCCTGGGTGGCTCAGTGGGTTAAGCCTCTGCCTTCAGCTCAGATCATGGTCTCAGGGTCCTGGGATGGAGCCCCCGCATCAGGCTCTCTGCTCAGCGGGGAGCCTGCTTCTCCCTCCTTCTTTGCCTTTGTCTCTGCCTACTTGTGATCTCTCTGCCAAATAAATAAATAAAATCTTTTTAAAAAATCTCTATTTTCAATTTCTGGAAACTAAGAAGACTTTATCTTATATTTGTCTGAATGGATAGTGTACTATTTGATGCTTTCTTTTCTTTCTTTTCTTTTTTTTTTAAGATTTTATTTATTTATTTGACAGAGAGAGAGAGAGAGAGAGAGAGAGAGAGAGATAGGGAAAGGGGGAGTGGGAGAGGGAGAAGCAGGCTTTCCCCAGAGCAGGGAGCCCAACTCGGGGCTGGATCCCAGGACCTTGGGATCATGACCTGAGGTGAAGGCAGACACTTAACAGCTGAGCCGCCCAGGCCCCCCTGCTTGATTCTTTCTAATCTTACTTTCCTTTATTCTCTCCTTTGCTCGATAAGCATTTACAGGTGCCTACTCTGTGTCAGGCGTCATGTTTGGCATGGGGAAACCAGCAATGAAAACTTCACTCTCTTTCTGCAAGAGTGCATTGTCTGTGTGAGGAGACCAAGAAAATGCTAACAGTTATAGTAGAATGCTGTAGCTACTATAAAGGGTGGGGACAGGGTTCTGTGGGGACATAGAACAGAGGCTCTCACTCTGACTGAGGTCAGAGAGGCTTCAAAAAGACTATGGCATTTGGGCTGAACCTTGGAGATAAGTGGAAAAGCTCAGAGGCCTGAAACAGCCTACTTGTAGCAATATCTAATAACAAGCTACAACTGGAAACAATATATAAAGAAGGGTTCGATTAAACAGTACAGAGCACACTTGCCCTAAAAGGGATCACAGGAACTCAGAGTGATGTCATGCTTGTCTATTTACTAATGGATCATTTCCATTTGACTTATTATTAAGAGAGGGACTTCTCTGGGCCTTCTTTTCCAACTTAACGGTTGTAAGGAGTGTGGTAATTTTTGTGGCCAAGTCTCCAAGGGCAGGTAAGAGAACTGACTGCTGATACTGTGAGCTCATGTCCTTTCTCCCTTCTACCTGTCAGTCTCCCCACATCTGTAGTCCATATTCATGGCTCCTGCTTCCTTCTCTCCCATTGTTTTACTAACTCCTTGAACTTTGACTTCTATCTCTGAATGCTTTCTTTAAGATAAACCAGCATTTTTTTTTTAGTTTTATTTAGTTCATAATCTCTTCTCAGCAGCATTTATTCTGCTGACCATGCTCTCTGATGGAGGCCTTTCTTTAGTATCTTTTGATGGTCTGTCACTCCTTTGCCTTGTTAACAATTGTGTGTGCCCCTAAAGCTCTGTTCTTGGCTTGGCTTTATACTCATTTTCTTCTTCATTTTTTGTGCCCTCCCATTCCTTTATACTTACTCCATCCAAATTCTAAGACTTAACTTTTAACCTGTGCTTATTTCAGAAGATATGATAGTATGCAAGTTAAAAGTATGGATTCTGGTGTCAGAATGTCTGAGTTCAAATCCTGGCTTTGCCACTTACTAGCAGTGTCACCTAAGTTCCTTATCCTTAAAGTGGAAATAATGAAACTTATTTCATTGGATTATTAGAAGATTAATATGCACAGAATATAGTAAAACTTGTAGAAGAATGTCTGTTACATAGTAACTAATATGTAAGTCTTAACTCGTTATTATGCTCAGATCAAAACTTAAAATCTGCTCTTAGTACATCGCCATTTGCATATCACTTGAATCCAGTCCTTTCAATTCCTACAGCTTTTCCCTCCTTGTAGAGAGGTGATTAAGAGTATGGCCTATTGGGGTGCTCGGGTGGCTCAGTTGGTTAAACAGCCAAATCTTGATTTCAGCTCAGGGTTGTGAGATGGAGCCCTGTGTTGGGCTCTGTGCAGAGTCTCCTTGTCCCTCTCCCTGCTCCTCCCCCCACTCAGTCTCTCTCTCAAATAAATTTGTTTTTAAAAAAGTGTGGCCTTTTGAATCAAACCTGGGTTAATATTTCAGTTCTACTTCTTACCAACCATATGAATTAGATAACATACTTCAACTCTCCAAGCCCTCATCTCCTCATCTGTATCTATATCATAGAATTGGTGTGACAATTAAATTAGGTAATACATGTGAATGAGAGGCTATAAGTATAGGGTCAACAGTTAACAAATAATAGTTATTCCATTGTCATTACTACCTGATCACCTATATTCTGCACAAATGCTACCTCTTCCACAAACCCTCCTCAGACTGCTCCAACCACAATGCTCCCTCTTTTTTCGGAACTTCTGTAGCATTTGTTATCTGTACTCCCTACTTGACAGTTAGCATACATCACTATGTATTGTCGTTTACCATTTTGCTAATATTTCTTCTCTCCCTGGTTTAAACCTAAGCTTTTTGAAGGTAGGGATCTTGGCTTACACCTTCTCGTAGCTTTAGCACCTAGTCTAGCCCAGTGTTTGGCAAGTAAATGGTGATAGACAACCCTATTCTCCTCACATTTCAAGTGTCCAAATTGGAGTGATTATCTTTCTCCATGAAATCTGCTCCCCTTCTCAATTCCTTTGACTCTGTCTCTGTTAAGACACCACGTTTATACCTAATGTAGTGCAAAAATCTTTGCCACTTCTCATGGACTTCTTATGTACAAAATCTCACAGGGTTCTATGTGTTCTGCATGTTCCTGGCTCAATGCCTATCACATAGCACTTGCTCTATAAATATTGAAAGATGAATGACTCAAAATATACATTTATATGTATATAGATACATACATATGTATCTATGTTATATGTATATAGGTATATATAATATATATAACGTACTAGATTTTTTATTTTAAAATGTTTCAGATTTGCCTCTTTTCATTATCTCTAATGGTGCCACCCTAGCATAGATCCTCAAGGACTCAAGTCTAGAATATCGAAATAGTTTTTTGTCCGGCTCCCTAATTTTCTTTTTTCAGTTTAATCTATCTTGTGTATGACTGTTAGTCCAATATTATTGAAACACTATTTCTAATCACAAATATCACCTCATTTAATCTTCACACAAGCCTTTGAGGATGGTTTTTCTACAGCGTATGGAATCAGCTACTCCTCTGAGGCTAGGTTTCAAGGTTTTCCGCAGCTTAGTGTCGCTCTACTTACCTCGCATTTTCACCCATCAATATCCCTCACAAACTCCATGCTCCACCCAAGCTGGTACCACTAGTCTTATACATTCTCCTTCATATCTACTCCTGGTGTCATGTCAAACCCTGATTTAATCATGGTATTAATCATGAAATACCTTTATCTCCCTTTTTTCATTTCAAAATTTATCCACTTTTATTTACTTTTATTATTTATTTTTATTTTTTAAAAAGATTTTATTTATTTATTTGACAGAGAGATAGAGAGAGAGCACAAGTAAGCAGAGCGGCAGTCAGAGGAAGAAAGAGAAGAAGGCTCTCCACTGAGCAGGGAGCCCGATGTGGGGCTCTATTCCAGTACCCTGGAATCATGACCTGAGCTGAAGGCAGCTGCTTAACCAACTGAGCCACCCAGGTGCCCCTCAAAATTTACCCATTTAAAAAAAAAAAGAAAAGAAAGCGGCACCTGGGTGGCTCAGTCATTAAGCATCTGCCTTTGGCTCAGGTCATGATCCTGGGATCAAGCCCTGCATGGGGCTTCCAGCTCAGTGGGAAGTCTGCTCCTTTCTCTTCCTTTGCCCCTCTTCACTGCTCATTCATTCTCTCTCTCTCAAATAAATACATAAAGTCTTAAAAAATAAATAAAAAAGAAAACAGAAAGCCTTCATGATGCTTTCTTGGACTGTTGTAATCTTCAGTTATTTAATTCTTCTTCATATAACTCTTGTAAACTTACTAAACTCCCATATAAAATCTTTATTATTCTACCTGCCATGTAAATATTTGCTCCAAATTTTTACTGTCTAATTATTCTGTGTGGGTTAGTAAGTATAGTCTTCCCAGTTGTATCATAAATCTATTAAAAGAGTTATAGTTCTTTGTTCTTCAGTGTTTACGTGAGCTGAGTACAAAGTAGAAGCTCAGAAGTACTTAACTGATCAATTTTGTGGAGTTAATCTGATGAAGTTAGTGTTTGGGGAAGCATCTTTCTCAAATTTTGATCCAAAATAAGATCTATGATGTTTCCAAATAATTTGATTCAATGCCAGATTATGTTGCCTGTTTTATATTGACTAGTAGGTAAAACGTTAATCATATCACTTATCTTAGTAAAAACAAAGTTTGCCTTTGATGAAAGGTCTTTCCAGATTTACCTTTTTAAATCTGAATGGGATGCCTAAAGATTTTCCATAAAAAGGAATAACAAAAATTACTGAAATCAAACACCATTTGAAAGTTCTGTTTCTGAATGCCAGCTCAACAAGTAAACTCAAGGATGTTCATTTCAATCCTTCCAACACTAATACCATGGAGAGCTCATGGCTGCTCTCCCTCATAATGAGTCCAGATTCTGGACATGCCAAGACTTTAGATTTTAGAGGAATCTGTTGGGCCCAACTGCAGGGCTGGTTGGTGGTTGTTGTTGGATGCTAAGAAGGGGATTGTGCCATGAGAAGAAGACAGACACTCTAAAGTGTTTTCCTTTTAAATCTTGTTAGAAATAGGAGATTCTGTCGTGACACAGTGGGCTACAGGATTTTATTCAGTGCTGCCTTAGGGAAACGGATGCATGTTTGTGTTGGGGGTAAGAGGGCGCTCTACATACCATCCTCTTCCAACCCTCCATGAGTATGTGGAAAGTTCCCTGGACCAGGGCTCCTCGGCTTCAGTAATCCTCATCCCAACTTTATGGTTTTTGCTAAATATCTTTGCTTTAAATAAATTATTTTTATTTAGATACATTTACCTAAAAAGAAAAATATCTTTATATCACTCCCCAAAATAAAAGATCAGCTTCTGTTGTCATAAGTAGAAGGCAACCATAAAAATAAATATAACAAAAACAAAAACTTGTGGGCGCCTGGGTGGCTCAGTGGGTTAAAGCCTCTGCCTTTGGCTCAGGTCATGATCTCAGGGTCCTGGGATCAAGGCCCGAATCAGATCTCTGCTCAGCGGGCAGCCTGCTCCCTCCTCTCTCTCTGCCTGCCTCTCTGCCTACTTGTGACCTCTTGAAATAAATAAGATCTTTAAAAAACAAAAAACAAAAAACAAAACTTGTAATCCAATTCCAGCCAGATACTTTTGGACTGAGTCCACATGTTTGACTCACTCTTTCTTATAAAGGACCATTAGTAGATGTTAGAGAGGTGTTAAGACATATTAACATTAAAATGAGACAGTTGGGGGTGCCTGGGTAGCTCAGTTGGTTAAGCATCTGCTTTCCACTCAGATTATGATCCTGGGGTCCTGGGCTGGAGCCCTGTGTTGGACTCCCTGCTCAGTGGGAATTCTGTTCCATCTCCCTCTGTCCCTCTCCCTGCTTGTGTGCGCTCTCTTCTCTCAAATAAATAAATAAAATCTTTTTAAAAATGAATAAAATAAGATGAGACTTTCTTCTTGTCAAAATCAGTGTTATTAAAAGCCAATTGATTGTGTTAATTACTCCCTTCAACTTTCTTTTTATTTTTCCCACTGGTAGATGTTCCCCTAAGAGATTGGTTTCTTTTTCCCTGGTTCTGATTTATAGTGAATGTATCCTTCTATGAGCTGCTTCTTTCACTTACCATTTTGTTCTTGAGATTTATCTCAATATATCATGGTTAATCTATTCTTTCGGTGATAGTTTTGGTTTCTCAATTTTTGTTATGATAAACAAAGCTATTTAGAGCATTCTTACACTTATCCCCTGATTTACATGTACCAGAATGTTGAATGACTTAAGGGTGGAATTGCTGAGTCATAGAGGGTGTACAAGTTATTCCCTATGCCTATTTTCCCCCTTATGCCCATTTTTTAAGGGCAAATTACATTACTATCATGCAAGGATGCATGTCCCCTGGCTGCACATCATTGCTCACTCCCAATAATGTCAAAGTTTTAAAATACTTATTAAATATTGGATAGGAAAAAACTGTTTTCTTGTTGTTTCCCTTTGCCTTTACATGGCTACTAATAAAGTGCAAGTTTTTTCATAGAGAGAGAGAGAATTGAAAGAAGACAATTTTCTCATTGCTTTCAGTTAGTTAATGGCATCCTTGCATAGCACCTAAAATTGTTTCCTGTGTACCCTACCTTGGGACAAGGAGAAAATTTAAATTGAATCACTTTATCTTTCTTTTTTCTCTTTTAATTGTTTTATATAAGCTCTATGCCCAACGTGGGGCTTGAACTCCAGACCCTAAAGGCAAGAGTCACATGCTCTACTGACTGAGCCAACCAGGTGCCCCTAAATTGAGTCACTTAAAAAAAAAAAACAACAAAAACTGAAGGACAAGCCCCAAAAGGAAGTATCCTGATGTCATCCAAGACTGTTGAAAGCTTGGGTTTTCAAATCTGTAAAGCATAATTCCACTAGTTTTCATTTTCATTCTAGGATCTCTCATTACAAAAGCTCAGGGTTAATAAAAGGAGACCTTTCAATGAACCTACATTAAGCCCTCTGAAAACTCAAATAAAATTCATGGAGGTCATCTGCTTATGTATTGGTTAACAAATACAATAGATATGAAGCTATATACTCCAAACCTTGGCTTGCAAGTCCACAAGAAGCTGATGGGAAGTAAGTCAGCAGAATTATAGGGAGAAACGTTTTAAGTTTTCAGGAGAGCAACTGGGGTAACCTCAGAAGGAGAAAAGAAATGTATTAGGAGGGCGCCTGGGTGGCTCAGTTGTTGAGCACCTGCCTTCAACTTGAGTCATGATCCCAGGGTCGTGGGATTGAGCCCCGCATCGGGCTCCCTGCTCTGTGGGAAGCCTGCTTCTCCCTCTCCCCCTGCTTGTGTTCCCTCTCTCGCTGTCTCTCTCTCTCTCTGTCAAATAAATAAATAAAATCTTTAAAAAAGAAAAGAAAAGAAATGTATTAGGAAATCTGGGTAGATTCAAGGAAGTTTTCTACTATTTTTAGGAGTTTTAATTTATTTGAAAGAGAGAGTGAGCAAGAGAGAGACCATGAGCAAGGAGAGGGGTAGAAGCAGTCTCCCCTGCTGAGCAGGAAGCCCAACAAGCGGCTCAATCCCAGGACTCGATCCCAGGACGCTGGGATCATGACCTGAGGCAAAGGCAGTCGCTTAACTGACTGAGCTACCCAGGTGTCCGCTAAAAGGTGTTTTCAGTAGGATGATCAACTGTCCTAGTTTTTCTGAGACTGAGGGATTACTGGGATATAATTTTTAAAATTAGGAAAATCTCCTCCAACTGAAAGGAATTGGTCACCCTATTTTAAATGCTTCCTTCATGCATCCTTAATAAGCAGCACAAAAGAAGTAGAGGTTGTCTTCCTGTGGGTTTAAGAGGGTATGTGAACGTATGTGTACAGAGCATCTAATAGACTTTGTCATTCTCAGAGTTCAGAAATCACTTTGGGTATGTTATGAAGTATCAGGGTTTTTCCTTTAAAAACATGATTCAAGGGTGCCTGGGTGGCTCAGTGGGTTAAAGCCTCTGCCTTCGGCTCAGGTCATGATCTCAGGGTCCTGGGATCGAGGCCCGCATTGGACTCTCTGCTCAGCGGGGAGCCTGCTTCCTCCTCTCTCTCAGCCTACTTGTAATCTCTCTCTGTCAAATAAATAAATAAAATCTTTAAAAAAAACAAACAAAAACATGATTCAAGGGGTGCCTGGGTGGCTCAGTGGGTTAAAGCCTCTGCTTTTGGCTTAGGTCATGATCTCAGGGTCCTGGGATCGAGGCCCATATCAGCTCTCTGCTCAGCAGGGAGCCTGCTCCCTCCTCTCTCTCTGCCTGCCTCTCTGCCTATTTGTGATCTCTCTCTGTCAAAAAAAAAGTGATTCAGTTTTACTGAACCATTACCTGGAATTGAATGAAAGCGACAGTGTCTTCTTGTAACACCCTTTCCCTCTATTTGCTATTACTCACCTAAATACAAGATGCCACTCATAGTAATCTTTCTAGGGATTCGGGGCATTCTTGCATGCAGTTGAAGATAACCAAAGGCATCTGAATGAGAACACCCTCCTATGTGGCACTTCAGCATGCCAGTGTTTTTTCACAAGTCAGCTGCTTGTCTCTTGAACTCCTACTTCATGATTTGTACAATCAATGTATACAAGACAATGTAACTTATACAAACAATGTGATTTTCATACAAGAAAATGTAGTTACATTTCCTTAAAGTAATTGCATTCAATAATCAGTCACTGAAATGCCTTCTCTGTACATGACACTTTTCTAATTTAATTCTAAGCTCCTCTTATAAACCATATGTAAAACTGAATTATACATTTTTTTAAATTAATATCAAGATTTGGGGTTTTTCCAAATGTGCACCTTGAAGATATCAATTTTCTGTAGGGAAACCATTATCATGAAATGTTTAATTGTACATTTTCTAAGCACCTCTCATTTAAAGCTCTGACAGAATTTTCTAGGTGGAAAAAACAATACAGTCCTCATACTCCATAATTCACTATCTATTTTCATCACTTCTTCTTAATGGCATTCTTCTCATGCAGTTATCTCATTATTTTAAAAATAATTATCTTGGGCGCCTGGGTGGCTCAGTGGGTTAAAGCCGCTGCCTTCGGCTCAGGTCATGATCCCAGGGTCCTGGGATCGAGGCCCGCGTCGGGCTCTCTGCTCAGCAGGGAGCCTGCTTCCTCCTCTCTCCTCTCTCTCTGCCTGCCTCTCTGCCTACTTGTAATCTCTCTCTCTGTGTCAAATGAATAAATAAAATCTTTAAAAAAAAAAAAAAAAAAAAATAATAATTATCTAGAGGCGCTTGGGTGGCTCAGTCTGTTCTGTGTCTGACTCTTGATTTCAGTTCAGGTCATGATCCCAGGGTCATGAGATCAAGCCCCATGTCAGGCTCCGCCCTGGGCATGGAGTCTGTTTAAGATTCTCTCTCACTATCTCTCTCTCTCTTTCTCTCCCCACCTACCACTCCCCCCTTAAAAGAAATAATAGTTGTCTTTGGGCCAGACACTGTGCTAGGAATTAGGGAAACACGAACAAGACAAAGTCCCTGCCTATGTGGAGCTTGCATTCTGGTGCCTTTAAGATATTTAAAATGAAAAGAATAGGGAAAAAGTCCCCAAGGCATAAAGCTCTGACTACTTAGCAGATAAGTATTAGGTATCCAAACAGATCTTGTTGATCTTTAGTCTTCAGACTTGGGGAATCAAATAAAAGCGAAGCAGAATAGAACAAGAAAGGATTCATGTTGGAACAGAACCATAAAAAAAAAAAAAGGAAAATAAAAAGCTAGACTCCACTCTTTTTGTCTTCCTTGGAGCAGAGTTCCACAAAGAGGAATCTTTCAGTGTGGTCATAGGGCTATCTCTTCCTTTCCCTGCATCTTTTCTAAAGTTCTTGATAAACAAGTTTGTTTAATACATCTTGTTTGTTTGTTTAAAAAAAAAAAATGGTTCGGGGCACCTGGGTGGCTTAGTCAGTTAAACATCTACCTTTGGCTTGGGTCATGATCCTGGAGTTCTGGGATCGAGCCCCACGTCGGGCTCTCTGCTCAGTGGAGCCTGTTTCTCCCTCTCCCTCTGCTGCTCCCCTTACTTGTGCTCTCTCAAATAAATAAAAATAAAATCTTTTAAAAAATGGTTCTTTATTTATTACATACCTTCAGTTTTACTTTCATGGATAAGTTGGTAGGTTGATGACATTCTTGAGAATATCAAGAATTTAACTCAAGTATGTTACTGGCCTACGGGCACCTGGGTGACTCAGTCAGTTAAATGTCCACCTTGATTTCAGCTCAGGTCATAATCTCAGGATCTTGGGATCAAGCCCCTATTGGACTCTGTGCTCAGTTGGGAGTGTGCTTGAGATTTTCTTCTCCCTCTCTGTCTGTCCCTCATCCCTGTGTTCTCTTTCTCTCTCTCAAATAAATAAATAAATAAATCTTAAAAAAATAAAAAAGAATGTTACTGGGCTAGATTTTTCAAGCAAAATCTTTTTTTTTCCCCCTCTTGGTACAGGAAGGAAATTCTGAATAAAAAAAAGAAAAGGAAACTATAGATCATCTCAAGATTTATTTTGGCAAAGAACACAACCACTATTATAAAAAATAATGCTTATGGTTGAAATAACAACAGATATTTATTAAGCATTGACTTGGTGCAAGAAATTAAAGAGAATAGAATCGTTACTGAGATGTATGTAAAAGAAATGCCTATCACACACAAAAAAATGCACCTGAAAGAAAGAAAAAAAATGCCAAATCCCTCAGAATAGATGCAGAAAATTTCAAAGTCATGAGAGCTTGTGTTCTGGATTCATGAATGATACAAGACTGTGATTAAGGCATTGCACTATAGAAAATGGAAACACTGTCAACTGTCATTTGCTTATATGAAACTAATTGCCAAACTGATTTTTTAGGTAGCCTGTGGTTATACCAACTGTGTATTACAATTTGTTTTCCTGAAATAGAGGAAGGGTTTTTAATAATTTGATCATCTACTATTATTTTATTTTTTTAAAAAGATTTTATTTATTCATTTGACACAGAGAGAGAGATTACAAGTAGGCAGAGAGGCAGGCAGAGAGAGGAGAGAGGAGGAAGCAGGCTCCCTGCTGAGCAGAGAGCCCGATGCGGGCCTCGATCCCAGGACCCTGGGATCATGACCTAAGCCGAAGGCAGCGGCTTTAACCCACTGAGCCACCCAGGCGCCCATCATCTACTATTATTTTTGTTCTCAAAAGCCAGATCAGCTTCTTTTATTTACATAATTGGGATGTTTTGTTCCAGTAATAGTGCTACTACTGGGGACGCCTGGATGGCTCAGTTGGTTAAGCACTGCCTTCAGCTCAGGTCATGATCCCAGGGTCCTGGGATCAAGTCCCGCATCAGGCTCCTTGCTCTGTGGGGAGCCTGCTTCTCTCTCTGCCTCTGTCTGCCACTCTGCCAGCTTGCGCTCTCTCCCTCTCTCTCTGACAAATAAATAAAAATAAAATCTTTAGGGCGCCTGGGTGG